>JAXQQM020066953.1:0-65870 GCA_034641835.2 Pinus albicaulis
AGAAATTAATGGAGAATAGGTTACGTAGTTATGATTTTTCTCTTTATTTGACATTCAGTTCCTATTAATTAGGAATCTGTTTTGCCTATGTATCTATTTAATTCTTGATGCTTAATGAAGAACTCCAAGCGAATGCATTTGCTGATGGGAGCTCCTGGTGATCTGCACCTGTGAGCTCCCGTGTGTTAAACTTGAGCTGTAGATTAAACTGGTGATAGTAGATTAATAAAGATTAAACTTCTGTGGTGTTCCTTTGGAGAGAAAAAGTTCGGATTTCCCATAATGGTATATATGTTTTTGACTCATACATTATTTTTTTATAATTAATAAAAATAATAATACTTTCAAATAAATTAATTTTTATGTTTTTTTTAATCTTGACAATCCAAGACATATCACGAGGTAATTATTTTCATGCTTATAGGTATTTACCAACTATTTCATTTATATGACTATACTTGTTTTGTATACATTTTAATACACTATTATACATAAAATAGTATAATATTCTTTTTAAACTATCTTGAATATGTTAGAAATTAATGGAGAATAGGTTACGTAGTTATGATTTTGCTCTTTATTTGACATTCAGTTCCTATTAATTAGGAATCTGTTTTGCCTATGTATCTATTTAATTCTTGATGCTTAATGAAGAACTCCAAGCGAATGCATTTGCTGATGGGAGCTCCTGGTGATCTGCACCTGTGAGCTCCCGTGTGTTTGCCCAAACTTTATGTCTTCTGCATTTGTTGACATGGTATCAGAGCTCAGGAAGAGCTGAGAGAGGCTGTGCGTGAGGCAAGCCGTGAAGGTGAGTTTGGTGGCTCGTTCTCAGAACATTATCTGTTCTGCGTGAGGGCGGTGTGAGAGAGGCCCGTGGGCGTTTTACAAAGGAGGCTGTGGGGCGTTTTTACAAAGGTTATGAAGGCGGTTTTTTTTTCTTTGTGGTGTATTCGTCGGCAGTCTCTTCATCCTGATTCTTTATGGGCTAGCGTTGAGAGAACATGGTTGAGAGCTCCCATGGCTTCAGAATTCGTGGAGGATTTGTCACTTGTAAAATCTGTTGTTTGGAGTTAAGCCACGGAGGCTGTGGCCGTAGTCACTGCAACCTTAGTTACTAAGATACAAACGGTATTATCGGTGGCCCAAATTTGGAGAAAAGTCGTGGGCCGTGCACAGAAGAAGGTCGAGTCTTTGGAAGCCGTGTTACCCCCAACATTGCAGCCCAAGTTCTTCTTTGCGTGATCTATCCTTCAAGCTGCGTAAAAGACGATAGTGTGATTCCCAGAATCGAACCATCAGCAGTTCTGGGCTAATTCTTCATCTCGTTCTGTGTTGCACGGTGGGAGTTTTGAATTCCGTTACTCTCTAATTTGCATGGTTCCAGTTTAAGTTGAACTCCTTTATTGAACAACTTGCACTGTCCGACTTGGTACTATTCCCATTTTTGGTAGTGCATGGTCCGAGTTTCTGTATTGCCTTTACATATATCTGAGAACCGGTGGGAGGAAGCAGTAGGGAGTAGAATGCTGAGAAACGAAGGAAGGCGCAGATGATGATTGAGAGGATGTTCCAGACGCAAGGTGGGAGGTCGCTTGCAGTTGCACCAGTCATCCACAAGCGCTCGATTGGTGGATGAGTCGATTTGCAGGAGTAAGTGCTCAATTGAATAGAGCTGTGGTAGAGCTGTTTTAGTAGAATTTTTTAATCGAACGCCTCTATGATGTTGTTCTTGTTGCTGTAAACATATATTGCTGCTGTTCAAACGTCCAGGTCCATATAATCCGAGTTACATATATGTTTACTCTGTCTTTTCTCCAGCCCATTTTCCATTCTGGACTCTAACATCGATTTCTATTAAGAGGACAAGTTAAATTACTGCTGTTTTATTTGTAATTTGTATTTCACAACTGCTGTAATTCACAACTATATTCGATTTTTTGTGATAATCGAGGGTGGTTCATTTTAAGTTGCTAGAGTATATTTTTTTTCTTCAAGATGAATGCTCAAATGGCAGAATACCTAAATGAAAGCAGCAAGTTGGATGGTTCCAATTACACAAATTGGAAATTTAAACTTCAAACTTTGCTTGAGGGTCAGAATACCTATAGCATTGTCATCGGCGATGAAGGTAAGCCGACTGTTGCAAATGGTGGAACGAATGCAACAATTCAAGAATGGGAGAAAAGGGAGCTGAAGGCAAAAGTTCTACTAAAATTTTCAGTTAAAGATTGCATCATCCCTCATATTCGGGATTGCAAGACAGCAAATGAAATCTGGACAACTCTCAAAGACATGTATGAAATCAAGAACACCAGCCGAACCTTGTTCCTCAGGAAGAAGATCCTCTCAATCAAGATGGAGGAGAATGAGTCTGTTTCGTCATTCTTATCCCGGATAAAGGAAGTTAAAGATAAAATATCTGATATCGGTCAAACTGTGGCAAATGATGATCTGGTGACAATCACCATGAACGGTATGACAGATGATTATCAGATGTTTATAACTGGATTGAATGCAAGGGAAAAGCCTCCGTGTTTTGAAGAGCTTACTGGAATTTTGCTACATGAAGAGGAAAGGAGGTCGTCTCTCAAGCCTCAAGATCCAGATCTTGCATTAATAACAAAGTTTAAGCCAAAAGGGAGAGCGATGGCTGATCAGAGGAGGGGCAACACATCAAAAATGACACCACAAGGTATGACCTCGTATAGAAATGACTCTGCTCTTGAATGTTTTTATTGTGGTAAGATAGGCCATATTGCTAAATTTTGTCGCAAGAAGAAGGCAAATCAAGAGAGGTACAATCAAAGAAGGCATGCAGGTCATTTGGCGGATGCAGATGCAGATACAGACCTAGATCAGAATCTAGATGTTAGACTATTTATGGCCGAGGCTGACACTGCTATTGAGGAGGATGAATCAGATATTTGGTTCGTGGATTCTGGAGCCTCCTCGCATATGTCAGGTAAAAAGCAATGGTTCAGAAATTTTAAAGAATCCAACTCTGGAGTAAAAGTTTATCTTGGAGATAATAGCGGGTACGAGATCAAGGGACATGGAGATTTCCTTGTTACTCTACCTGATGGTAAGATCAGGAATATATCTGATGTGTGGTATGTTCCTGGTATTAAGAAGAACCTGATTTCTGTGTCAAAGATTACAGATCAGGACCTCAAGGTAGAATTTTTAAAATCTCATTGCATTATTAAAGATTTGTTGGATCGGATGAAGCCCATTGCTACAAGTATTCGCATAGGAGGACTCTACAAATTGGATGTGAAAAGTACGCCTCAGCAAGCCTTGATGTCGTCAAATAAGTCTGCTGAAAATTTTTGGCATCAGCGACTTGGGCATATTAATTTTGGTGATTTACTTCTGCTCCAAAGCAAAGGTATGGTAGAGGGTTTTCCTGTTTTGAAAAAGTTACATATTGATTGTGAGGCATGTGCGTTTGGTAAACAGCATAGAGATGAATTTCCTGCCGTTAAAGATAGAAAATAGAGGGATATACTCGAACTTGTACATACTGACTTATGTGGCCCGATGCAGACAAGGTCGTTAGGGGGGGCCTATTATTTTCTAATTTTTGTTGATGAATGTACAAGATTCACATGGGTGTATTTTCTTAAACAGAAAAGTCATGCTTTTGAATATTTCAAGCAATTTAGAAACATGATTGAGAAGCAAACAGGAAAGTTCATCAGGATTCTTCGATCAGATCAAGGGGGAGAATTCAAGAAAGGAGTCTTCATCAAATATTGCAACGAGCATGGGATACAGCAGCAATTCACAACACCTTACACTCCTCAGCAGAATGGAGTTGCTGAGAAGAAAAATAGAACACTGGTGGAGTGTGCTCGCAGTATGTTGAAAGGTAAGAATCTAACCAATGGTTTTTGGGCAGAAGCTGTTAATACTGCAGTGTATTTAAAAAATAGGAGTCCCACGAAAAGTCTTGAGTATAAAACTCCTTTTGAAGCATTGTTTGGCTTCAAGCCTGCAGTAAGTCATCTTAGAGTATTTGGTTGTAAAGCTTTTGCACATGTTCCCAAAGAGAACAAGAAGAAGTTAGATTCAAAGGCCATTAAATGCACATTCATTGGATACTGCAGTGACTATAAGGATTATAAATTGTTTGACCCGGCTACTCACAAGGTGTTTGTCAGTAGAGATGTATTATTCCATGAACAGATTGATGATGGAAATCCTGTCCAAAACAATGAAGAATGGCATGTGCCTTTACTCTTAGAAGAGGATATTGAAACAGGAGTCAGTCAGCAGCAGGAACAGAAGCAGGAACAGCAGCAGGTACAACAGCAGCAGGATAATGTGGAGTTCACTCCACAAAGGGAAGAAACAAGCAGAATAATTGAACCCCCACCACTCAGAAGATCAAACAGGCCAAGACAGTTACCAGCTTGATATAGGGATTGTGCGCTTATGACTGGTATGTTAAACATTGCAGAACCTTCTAACTTTTATGAAGCTAGTAAAAGTCTTGAATGGAAGAAAGCAATGAATGAGGAATATGAATCTATCATTAAAAACAATACTTGGGATCTAGTAAAACTTCCTGATGATAAACAACCCATAGGTTGCAAATGGTTATTTAAGTTGAAATTTAGAGTAGATGGGTCTATTGATAAACATAAAGCAAGGTTGGTGGCAAAGGGATATTCCCAGATAGAAGGTATTGATTTTGAGGAGACAATTGCCCCTGTTGCAAAATTAAACACCATCAGAATGATTATTGCTTTAGCCACTAAACATCATTGGAAAATACATCAATTAGATGTTAAGTCTGCTTTCTTAAATGGTGATTTAAAAGAAGAAGTATATTTAGTACAGCCTGAAGGATTTGTTAAGATGGGAGAAGAACATATGGTATGTAGATTAAAGAAAGCTTTATATGGTTTAAAGCAGGCACCTAGATCCTGGTATGAAAAAATTGATTCTTTTTTTCTCATGAATGGTTATGAAAGGAGAAAAAATGATCCCAATTTATATACCATGTTTAATAAATAAGGGCAGATAGTGGTGATTTCTTTGTATGTATATGATTTTATAATAACGGGAAGTGCAGACAATCTCATTAAAGAAATCAAGCAGCAATTATCACAGAAATTTGAGATGAAGGACCTTGGAGAAATGCAATACTGTTTGGGTCTAGAAGTTTGGAGAGATTCAAGTCAAACTTTCTTGTCCCAGGGTAAGTATGCAAAGAGTCTATTATCCAGGTTTAAGATGGATGAGTGTAAGCCTTCATGCATACCTTTACAGAAGAATAGCAAACTTCAGATGAATGATGGTTTGAAATATGCAGATGCAACATTGTACAGACAATTGGTTGGTAGTCTTATTTATTTGACTACAACAAGACCTGACTAAGCCTATGCAGTGAGTGTTTTGAGTCAGTTTATGACTCAACCCCATGACATTCATTGGAGTGCAAAAAAAGGACTATTAAGGTATCTGCAAGGAACATCAGATTTTGGTATTTCATATTCTGACTCATTTGATGTTAAGTTGATGGGTTATACAGACTCTGATTGGGCGGGAAATCTAGATGACAGAAGATCAATTACAGGTTACACCTTCAACATTGGTTCTGGGGTCATCTCTTGGTGTAGCAAGAAGCAGCATATTGTTGCTTTATCCTCGGCAGAAGCAGAATATCAAGCCATGTGTGCAGCGACATGTGAGGCAGTTTGGTTGTGTAGACTTCTCCAAGATGCAGGGGAAGAACAGATAGAAGCTACGACCATCAATTGTGACAATCAGAGTTCCATCAAACTAGCTTACAATCCCGTGTTTCATAAAAACACTAAGCACATCGACACTCAATTTCATTTTGTTAGGGAGAAAGTGCAATCCAAAGAGATTTCTGTAGAGTATTGTAATTCTTGTGATAACATGGCTGATATATTCACTAAGCCACTAGGAAGACTAAAGTTTGATTTGTTTAGGGATACATTAGGTGTGTTTAAAAATCCCTTTCTCCATTAAGGGGGAGTGTTAGAAATTAATGGAGAATAGGTTACGTAGTTTTGATTTTGCTCTTTATTTGACATTCAGTTCCTATTAATTAGGAATCTGTTTTGCCTATGTATCTATTTAATTCTTGATGCTTAATGAAGAACTCCAAGAGAATGCATTTGCTGATGGGAGCTCCTGGTGATCTGCACCTGTGAGCTCCCGTGTGTTTGCCCAAACTTTATGTCTTCTGCATTTGTTGACAGAATAATGACATAATAGAGTAGTTATAAAATATTTTGATATAAACCATTATGTATACAACATGATAACATCTATAATATTTATTTTTTAAACCATAATGTATCCGGTGGGAGTAAAGATCATATTTTTAGGCTATTACTATAATAAGAAGAATATATCTAACAACTTAGATATATCAATAATGTATAACTTTGCAAAAGCCAAGACCACATATGAACAAAAACAACTATTATTCAAACCTTATCACAATAAAGCAAAAATATACTTTAGAATTGTACCAAGTAAATAAAATAACAAACAATTCTCCAATAATATATATCCATGACATATTCATAAACATCATTAATATCTTTAAAAAATCATGTATAAAAACATACATTATTATTTCATTTTTTTATAAAATAAGATACAAACTTGACATTGTAAAATTTTATATATAAATTTAATATTCCTTTTAGTGTGCCCCAACTTACATAAAGTCGTTAACCCAATTCATACCGAAATATTCATACCCAAAATTTTGTTATTCACTCTCATTCCTCGGTGGATTTTTTTTTTTTTTTTTTTTCCAAATAATTATTTTCGATTTTTTACCCCACCTTTACTTGTGTTATCAAAAACAACTATTATTTTCAACAATATTAACTTTGAAAAATTCCCAAAAAGTTAGGATTATTTTCATAGTTAATTGAGAAATGTTTGTTGTTGTGGTCTTCATTACAGCTTTTGTGCTATTTTTTCCATTCAAATTATATATTTTAAAAAGAAGTGTTTTAGCTTGAAGAAAACTAGATCATTGGTAGAATAAGAGACAATTTGTTTGGAGAGTTTTAAGTTTTAATAAAACCAATGTTAACCTATGAAAAATTTTATTTTATTTTTATTTTTATTTTTATTTGGTTTGAGAAATTCAAAAGTATTATCTAAATACAACTTATTTAAATATTTTTATAAGTTTCTGAAGAAAAAATAAAAATGACATAGAATGCTTAAACATAGTATGAACTAGAAGAAATCTATCCATCCACCTTGATAGAACTTATGCAACTAGAATGTGGGTGTCACTTCTTAAGCTTGGTGCATTTTCTGGTTCAATATGCACTGGCCTACTACCCATGTCCTTTAACTATAATTGAATAGCATCCATCATCAAAAGAATCTTGCGATTAGGACCATTTTTCTCAAGCAAGGAGGAGAGATTTATTGTCCCAATATAAGTCAATAGTGTATAAATATTGATTTTGATAGCCTTAGGTACTGCTAATTTAGCCAAGACCTCTAAATCTAAGAGGAATTCACACTCACTAACCACTTCAGCTTTCATGTCCCAAGGGTTTTGGTCATGTAATAATCTTGTGGAGAAATCATCATGAAAAAAACTCTCGAGCTTCCCAAAGAACCCATGTCTCTACTACCACACTAGATTGAGCTTTGAGTCGAATCATGGTTGCAATTAGAAGGAGTTGAAACCAGGGAAAGTTTGTTAAGGTAGAAGGATGAGACATATACATGCAATATGAAGTCCAAAGAACCGCGAGAGAATGAGAGAATCCAATTAGTGCAGGAAGTAATATCTCATCCTGAGACACAACATCAACGAGGGCCACTCTCACCCTATCTTGGGCAAATAGTATGGCGAAAGTTCACGACTAGAAGCTACTTCTTACCAGGTTTCACCATTAGATCTAGATTGTAAAATGGTATGTTGCTTGCTTTTGGGGTTAATGCACTATGAATTATGTAGATTAATGTAACATAGTGCTACCCTTGGGAATGAAGCAGTTTGGTCTGAATAAGTTTCTATACTTCTTGGTTTCTCTGGAATAGTTTTTCAACAATAGTTTTCTTGGATGTGAATGTATTTTAACCTTCATATAGACTATTTCCATGAGTTATGTGGATGGAATTGAGGTTTGCATGACTATTTTACTTGTTTATATTGATCTTATCCTAGTAAAGGCCATATATTCTGGGGATAAGGTTGATGTTAAATCACGAAGATAGTGGTATATATCATACCTCCTCATCCCAGGAATCTTTAACTGAATCAAATTCATAGGCACTTATATGGTATAATAAATGGTATGGTCTATGGTGCAAATGGATAGATTATATCATTATATCTTGACCTTGTAAGAAATATGGTGTTCGCATGTGCTCAAGGTGGTGGACATGCCCAGGCTGTATATGTTGTTGTTGCTGCCATGTATAGATTTCATGGAAGGTCACTGAACTGGTTTTTCTGACGATTTCAATTGTCGTTATTGTACAACGACTCTATTGCCAGAATTTTTTGAATAAACTTTCAAATTGGGTGAGTTATGAAGGAGTACGTGGATCTAACTTGGGGCTGACGTCTTTTGAATTCTCAAGGTCTTATCTCCCTAGGATCCATTATATATGACTTTGGATTTTAAAGGTGGCGACAGCTATTTATGGTGTTCCTGATGTACTTATGATACGACTAAAAAGAAAATGTATAAAATAGTCATGGATTCTGACGTAGGTATGGGGTGTAGATCTAGGTATGTCTTCCTTGTAGTGATTAGGGGTTGTGGGAACTGACATGTTTCTAATGCACGTACACTTCTCGAGATATCTTCTTTCAAGGGTTTACCTTTCTCGGGCGCCTGGCATATAAAGGTGGCAGCTGCTATTTCTAAGGATTTCTGCAGGTATTTGTGTGAGCTGAAAAGGCACTGTCGTATATTGAATTCTCGAGGTTTCTTCTGTGGGTTGCCTTCATTAGGGAATTGGCTTGGAAAAGTGGCAGTAGATATTTATGGAAGATCTGCTGTACTGTGGGATGACATACTAGTTCTCAATTTAATAATGCACCAATTTTGACGGAGATATGGGGTGGGGTGCCAATATGTGACTACTTTGAGTTGATGCTGTCTGATTTCATCATTGCTCCCTAATTAAAGTTTGGGCTTGGCTACTATACGAGTGGTGGGGTGATTTATTGAATTACACATTTTTCAACGTCAAATCGGCCTTCTGAAAGCTTGATGTACGCTGGCCTCTGTCACTGAGATCTAACACTTATATTATATTGTATTTTTGCCTCTGACGATAATTTTTGATGTCTCCCTACAATATTGGCGGTGTGGGTTTCATCGACGATGGGATGATGGGATGTACACACTGACTTCATATATAATTGAACCAGGTATATCATGGAGGAATTAAATGTAGGTTTATCTTCTTATACTTCAGCACATGAGGCTTTCATTGCAGCGACCACTGCTGCAGAACAGAGGCATACTAGAGATTCTGAGGTGGATGAATTGATTATCAAACAAGCTCTTTTGCACCCACCTAAGGGTGATGTGAATGTGCATGGTCGATTCAAAGGAAAATTCCATAAGAAAAACAACTGTGGACGTGGTAGGAGGAAGTAGAACGTTTACAAAAAGAATATGGAGATTAGGGAGATTAACTTAGATTATGAGGACCTATGTGGATGGGTGGCGAGCCTGCAGAAGAAGGCTTTAATTGGAAGATGGATGTTCCCAAATGGAAGTGAAGTCGATATGGGAAGCTGGGTCAAACAGTATTGGAACCCCATCATTGGATATACTCCAAAAGTCAGCATGCTCTTGAACAGATGGTTCAGTATCCATTTTATGGATCAAAAGGATGTATACAAGATTATTCACAGGACTTGGGTTCGGGGCCATAGCTTCATGCAACTAGTTCCTTGGTATTTAGCTTTTAACCCGGTCATGGAAGCTTCGCGTAGTAGTGTAGTGTGGGTTAAGTTTCCTGGGCTTCCACTTGAGTTTTGGACCTTGAAGGCTCTTAGATCGATTGGGAACTCCATTGGTTGCAATAAATACATTGATCCGATTATAGTTGGCGCCAGCGATAAAAAAATTGCATGGCTTTTGGTTGAGGTGAATTTTGTTGGTGGTTTACCTGGGGATGTGGATTTGATATGGGGACATCGCCGACATCGTCAAAGAATCGATTTCTTGGGAATTCCCTTCAGATGTCTCATATGCCACAAAACCGGCCACCTACGGGAGAACTGTCCATTTCGTCTACAATGCGATTGTGCAGGGATTTCTGGTGCGGCGGGCGGGTGACAGAATCAAGCTACTGTTGGCACTTCGGGAGGTCTATTCTCGGGTAATTCAATTTCCTCATCTTATGATGATGATGCATATGTCTCTGCTAGTGGGCATAGTGATAGGACTGCACATATTAATGATGGGGCAGCTCGGGATATATGCATTTCTGGGCCTAGTCTAATTGAGAATAGGGTGGTGGAGACCGAGAGTAATCCTAATCACAAGAATATTTGTATAGTTCCCTCCTTTGTTGTCGGGCATGAGAGGGTTGTCTCCCATGTTATCGCACCTGATGCCAACCATCCTTTATTTCAGTCCACAAATTATTCTATTGGGGAACCGTCTTATGTATAGGAGGCAAAGAATCCTGATGTGTCTCAACTGTCTCCAGATATGCCGATTTCTCCAATTGAACCTGTGGTCCTTTCTGACTCCCCTAGGAACTCGGTAGAGAGTGATATTGAATCTCTTATGGGCAACCCAAATCTTGACTTGGCCGCCCTCATTGTTTTTGATAAACCCCCTATGTCCATTGGTGTTAGCATATCCCCCACTTCTGCCACCAATATCATGGTTAGAAAGAAATCCAATGCTTTAACAAGACATTTCAGGGGTAGGTTAAGATCCATTTCACTGTTCTTCGAAGATCAGGAGAACCTCACTGATATTCCTATTGCTGCGGTTGATGATATAAGGGTGTTGGAAGAAATTAAGACTATGTTGAAAATCATAAAAGTGGAAACAAGTGATATTCAATGCTAGGGGAGGTTCAAGGATTGGTGAAGGATTCTTTCCACTCTCACACACAAGAGACTAAGAAATTTATTCTTATGGAGAATTGATGGCTAGTGCAGGACATGATTCCTTAGACCTTGAGAAGCACAAGATAGGCCTTAAGAAGAACAAGATATTAAGAAGCTAATTTATGTTTTATAAGGAAATTTTAAGTAAAAGGTTACTCAAGATCAACATCTTACTGAAGTAGGTAAAAGTAGGTAGATTAATAAAGAAAAAAATACAAGAGCTAGTATTACAACCTAAAAAATGATCATAATGAGATAATGGTGATTAACGAAAATATCATTAAGGAAGATGTGTCATTAAATTAATTTATCTATTAATATAAGCTTTTTATATACCTGTGTGGATTTCCTTCATAAATCCCCATGCAAGTTGTGCAGATTATTCTTCTTTAAAAGCCATGGAGGTTAGAAAAAACATACCAAAGTGACATTTCCATTATGGAAAAGCCATCATAGCAGTTTTCAAAAATGATGAAGAAATCTTTATGTTCACTTAACATTTAATGATAAAAAACACTTGTCCAAAGGTACATGAACATGTCTAACTTGGTGCCAAGTTTTAGCTATAAAAAGGAGTCGTGAGTATGCAAAGATCCCACCACTTGCTACTTCCTCTTGGTATCTTAGACAATTTTTGTGTTACGATTGGTCAATAAAGGTATACTTAGTTTCATTATATTTTTATAATATTTTGTTTAAGTCTATTGATTTCATTTTTTTAATATGATTTATCATGTTTTGTTTATGTTTACTGATTCTAGTTTTTTTTTAATGATGTACTATAATAATGATCTAATCATTCTTTATGCCATGATCTAATTCATGCGTTTTGTACTCTGCAAATAAGAACAGTTTGATACTGAAAATCTTAAATAGACATACTGGAAATCTTACATAGACAGCTGATAATAAGTGGATTCTGTTTGTGTTCTTAATTCTGCATAAGCATTTAGCTGGTGGAGGATCCGAATGCCATTTTGTGTATAGAGGCCAAACTCTGGTATATGCTATATGTCCATCTCTTCTTCGCCCAGAATGGTTGAAAGGAATTTTGTGATGGTTATACCGTTATTTAAAAAACTGTGCCTTTCTGTTAACAAATGCTCATATTCTCAAAGAAATTATACAAGAAACAAATATTTGGTTGGAAAAATATTATCATGAGATTCCTCTCTCATAATATTGAAGAGCTATCTAAATCTGTAGTCAATAAACACGAACCTTGCCCTCTAAATTGTTAAAAAGGGAGAGAATTCCATAACGAGGTTTGATAAATTTAGGCAGTGGCCAAAAAAATTGCCATAGTAAGAACACTAAAACAGATATGAGATCCTCATATTTAGCCGGACATTTTTTTTCAAATGCCATGCATTGCACTGGCCCCTCCGATCTCGCTATGTGCCTCTGATCTCCTCTTATAAAGAAGAACACCAGAATGCTCAACAACTTTCTGAAAGCTAAGAATAAAACAAACTCCCGAATCCAACTTATGCCATCCTAAAAGCGTCCTGCGCAGAACAGCAGAGGTCAGATAACTTGATTTCATTTTCATTATAAGAAATCTCATCGTATTCGCAATTAAAAAACAGTTGAAAAGAGAGATGGTAGAAGGGACCTGACATGAAATGCAGGCATGCAAACACACAGAACAGAAGTCGTAATGTCTTAAAATACAAATGCCTCATCTATCAAACAAGTAAACTAAAAACTCTCTGACACTTTGCATGCAGATAGATAGACTGACCTCAAGAAATTCTGATCTTCTGGGTATATTGCGTAATGAAAAAGTGCCGCTTTTACCGTCCATACAAATCTTCATTTCCAAGCATTCTTGGAGGTCATCGAGACTGATGAATTGCTGCTGGGGCGCCATGGGTGACACAAAATATTTAGCGGCATGAGTAGGGCTGTGTATCCACACGTATGGCTTGCAACTTCCATCGTACAAGAAGCTGCTTTGGCCTCGGGGAGTATACCTTCTGTATATGTTGCTGCCGCTCAGCGCCTTACTGCAACCGGGCTTGAGTGTATAGCTCTTCATGAGAATGGATCCCACCCTTATCTGTACCTCAACAGGCCGGTCCGTCAGGTTTCTCACCCTTGTCCTTGGCGATCTCTTCCTCATCGTCAAGAACAAACACATTATTCGTCCCTGCCCTCCCTACAATGACAACACTTGAAAGTAAATTGCAGAAGCGTGGAAATAAAATTGCGTAGGCAGCCCCAAATTTAAATACTTGAAAGTCGAGAGACGCAGTAATCCTGAAGAAACTCTACCGTAATGTGAAAACAGCCCAGGAAATTGGGTTGTTGCTGCAATTGAAGATTGATGGGTAGTAATTACTGGGAGATTTCCTTTTCATAAATCGAGAAAAATGAATAAACTTGTGGGTGACGCATTATACCGTTAGTTTACGTTGCGAGGGCAATTAATATCGCATCATTTCACGGCGAGCCTTATTTCAGCGGCCATAGGCCCATTAATGCGCCCAGGCAGGAAATGCTCGCCGTCGGATTAAAACTGTAGATCATCGGGTGGCCGGCATTTCCTGCTTGGGCGCATTAATGGGCCTATGGCAGCTGAAATAAGGCTCGCCAATTTCACTTGCCGTGTTTAGGTCAGAAGAGGAATGTCCGCCCCATTTGTTTTTTTTGTTTTTTTTGAAATTAGAGTAAGTTTATTATATTTTATAAAATTAAACTGAATTTACGTTTAGGGAAATAATATATTTAATAAATTTGTACGTTTAGGAAAATAATATTTTTAATAAATTTTTTCACCTCATAATTAATTTTTGCTATCAACCAATCTTCCTAATGCATAATAAATTTTATTCAGTGAATTATATTTGAAATTAAAATCAAATATTATTTAGCATATCAAAAATAGTATAGGAATAAATGAATGAAATTTTAACGTTAACGATACTAAAAATAGTTTATGGGATTATGAGTTTTTTGTTTTTCACCTTTTGTATTTGAGTTTTTTTATTATTGAAATTGATGATGAGCTGGCCCAATTTTCTAACAATCCCATCGTTGAAAAAACAATGCCAAGAAACGGATGCTATAGTTGAACCCATCACATTCTAATATTAAATGTTTTTCCTATACCACTACCCCAAGTGTGCAAAATGTACACACTCCCCTAGATATGCAAAATGTACACACTCATTTTTCCAAGCTTCTTTAAGTCTTTTCCACCATTCTGTTTCACACAAATGATGATGGGAGTTGATTCTTAATTGAGATAAATAGTTTAAATAACACAAATCAATATTTCCGACCAGAAAATCCACCAGAAACTCTTAAAAGTGACATTAAAGACCATTTAATCTATTAATTAAACTTATTTTTTCACTAGATATTTATTAAATATTAGGACTACATTTAATTTACTATACTAGTTGGTTCTAAACACATCTAAATAATATGCTTAGATGTGATTATCACCTAATGATTTTATGTACATTTAATTTAGTTATTTTTAAAATATTGTATTTGGAATGTCATTAATATTTTACCGTTACTTATGAATGTTGTGGTAATAAGTATTTGTGGTCATTTATATTAGCGGAAGATGAAATAATGTTTTTTTTTCTTTTAATATTGTAATTGGAATGTCATTAATATTTTACCGTTATAAATGTTATGTTTTTGTTATTTAAAATATATTTTTGAATAAATTAATGGATTCAACACCCTTACCCTTGGGCACTTGAATTCAAATTAAACAACTTAAACTCAAATTTTGGAAAATCTCTAATGGATTTTGGTGAAAATTCTATGTGGTTTCATGCCCAAAAAAATTCAACCAATAACCTCTCAATAATATATGTGCTTAACTATATTGATCCACTATTTAGCCAAGCCTAAATGATAGAGATCCAAAAAATGTTATCAATATAAATAATAATAAATAATTTATGTATTAATGTTAGTTAGTTTAAATTATTATTTGTCATAGATTGTCATAATTAAAAAATATTAGAATTAAATTTTTGTGTGGTTATTTTTAAAATGTTGTATTTAGAGATTTAATTTCCACTAAATATTTATAATAGTAGTCACACATTAAAAGTTGATATTTATCTCAAAACTAGTTGTGCCCTTTTTACTCTTTAATTAAATAGATTATATAAATGAAATTATAAATAAATGTCTTATCAACATGAGTTATGGTTTTTTAGGCATGTGGTATTAGTAAATCATGGTATTGGTCCATGTTATTGTAATAAAGCCTCTTTACAAGTTAAGAATCTCCATGTTAAAGTGAGGATGAATCTCCATAGTTACCAATCTTGTTGCCTGCTTTTTTAAATGAGAGTTCTCTTTAGTGAGAATTTTTGGACTTTGAGGTGAAATCTTGTAGTATGCTATTTAAACTGGTTTTTTTTATTGTATATATGGATTTAGCACCCTGAAAACTCCCTCCCACACTTCGATTACCCATCAAGCTGGTGATTTCAATAAATTCCTGCTTGATTTTAGAGATATTAGACCAGATAAATCTATTGCAAAAGCTTCCAAAACGTCTCACTAGAGACAACTAGTTTTAAATGTATATATGTTGTTAGATTTTAAACTTCTGTGGTGTTCCTTTGGAGAGAAAAAGTTCGGATTTCCCATAATGGTATATATGTTTTTGACTCATACATTATTTTTTTATAATTAATAAAAATAATAATACTTTAAAATAAATTAATTTTTATGTTTTTTTTAATCTTGACAATCCAAGACATATCACGAGGTAATTATTTTCATGCTTATAGGTATTTACCAACTATTTCATTTATATGACTATACTTGTTTTGTATACATTTTAATACACTATTATACATAAAATAGTATAATATTCTTTTTAAACTATCTTGAATAATGACATAATAGAGTAGTTATAAAATATTTTGATATAAACCATTATGTATACAACATGATAACATCTATAATATTTATTTTTTAAACCATAATGTATCCGGTGGGAGTAAAGATCATATTTTTAGGCTATTACTATAATAAGAAGAATATATCTAACAACTTAGATATATCAATAATGTATAACTTTGCAAAAGCCAAGACCACATATGAACAAAAACAACTATTATTCAAACCTTATCACAATAAAGCAAAAATATACTTTAGAATTGTACCAAGTAAATAAAATAACAAACAATTCTCCAATAATATATATCCATGACATATTCATAAACATCATTAATATCTTTAAAAAATCATGTATAAAAACATACATTATTATTTCATTTTTTTATAAAATAAGATACAAACTTGACATTGTAAAATTTTATATATAAATTTAATATTCCTTTTAGTGTGCCCCAACTTACATAAAGTCGTTAACCCAATTCATACCGAAATATTCATACCCAAAATTTTGTTATTCACTCTCATTCCTCGGTGGATTTTTTTTTTTTTTTTTTCCAAATAATTATTTTTCGATTTTTACCCCACCTTTACTTGTGTTATCAAAAACAACTATTATTTTCAACAATATTAACCTGAAAAAATTCCCAAAAAGTTAGGATTATTTTCATAGTTAATTAATCTGTTGTTGTGGTGCTGTTCGCTTTTGTGCTATTTTTTTCCATTCAAAATTATATATTTTAAAGAAGTGTTTTAGCTTGAAGAAAACTAGATCATTGGTAGAATAAGAGACAATTTGTTTGGAGAGTTTTAAGTTTTAATAAAACCAATGTTAACCTATGAAAAATTTTATTTTATTTTTATTTTTATTTTTATTTGGTTTGAGAAATTCAAAAGTATTATCTAAATACAACTTATTTAAATATTTTTATAAGTTTCTGAAGAAAAAATAAAAATGACATAGAATGCTTAAACATAGTATGAACTAGAAGAAATCTATCCATCCACCTTGATAGAACTTATGCAACTAGAATGTGGGTGTCACTTCTTAAGCTTGGTGCATTTTCTGGTTCAATATGCACTGGCCTACTACCCATGTCCTTTAACTATAATTGAATAGCGTCCATCATCAAAAGAATCTTGCGATTAGGACCATTTTTCTCAAGCAAGGAGGAGAGATTTATTGTCCCAATATAAGTCAATAGTGTATAAATATTGATTTTGATAGCCTTAGGTACTGCTAATTTAGCCAAGACCTCTAAATCTAAGAGGAATTCACACTCACTAACCACTTCAGCTTTCATGTCCCAAGGGTTTTGGTCATGTAATAATCTTGTGGAGAAATCATCATGAAAAAAACTCTCGAGCTTCCCAAAGAACCCATGTCTCTACTACCACACTAGATTGAGCTTTGAGTCGAATCATGGTTGCAATTAGAAGGAGTTGAAACCAGGGAAAGTTTGTTAAGGTAGAAGGATGAGAGATATACATGCAATATGAAGTCCAAAGAACCGCGAGAGAATGAGAGAATCCAATTAGTGCAGGAAGTAATATCTCATCCTGAGACACAGCATCAACGAGGTCCACTCTCACCCTATCTTGGGCAAATAGTATGGCGAAAGTTCACGACTAGAAGCTACTTCTTACCAGGTTTCACCATTAGATCTAGATTGTAAAATGGTATGTTGCTTGCTTTTGGGGTTAATGCACTATGAATTATGTAGATTAATGTAACATAGTGCTACCCTTGGGAATGAAGCAGTTTGGTCTGAATAAGTTTCTATACTTCTTGGTTTCTCTGGAATAGTTTTTCAACAATAGTTTTCTTGGATGTGAATGTATTTTAACCTTCATATAGACTATTTCCATGAGTTATGTGGATGGAATTGAGGTTTGCATGACTATTTTACTTGTTTATATTGATCTTATCCTAGTAAAGGCCATATATTCTGGGGATAAGGTTGATGTTAAATCACGAAGATAGTGGTATATATCATACCTCCTCATCCCAGGAATCTTTAACTGAATCAAATTCATAGGCACTTATATGGTATAATAAATGGTATGGTCTATGGTGCAAATGGATAGATTATATCATTATATCTTGACCTTGTAAGAAATATGGTGTTCGCATGTGCTCAAGGTGGTGGACATGCCCAGGCTGTATATGTTGTTGTTGCTGCCATGTATAGATTTCATGGAAGGTCACTGAACTGGTTTTTCTGACGATTTCAATTGTCGTTATTGTACAACGACTCTATTGCCAGAATTTTTTGAATAAACTTTCAAATTGGGTGAGTTATGAAGGAGTACGTGGATCTAACTTGGGGCTGACGTCTTTTGAATTCTCAAGGTCTTATCTCCCTAGGATCCATTATATATGACTTTGGATTTTAAAGGTGGCGACAGCTATTTATGGTGTTCCTGATGTACTTATGATACGACTAAAAAGAAAATGTATAAAATAGTCATGGATTCTGACGTAGGTATGGGGTGTAGATCTAGGTATGTCTTCCTTGTAGTGATTAGGGGTTGTGGGAACTGACATGTTTCTAATGCACGTACACTTCTCGAGATATCTTCTTTCAAGGGTTTACCTTTCTCGGGCGCCTGGCATATAAAGGTGGCAGCTGCTATTTCTAAGGATTTCTGCAGGTATTTGTGTGAGCTGAAAAGGCACTGTCGTATATTGAATTCTCGAGGTTTCTTCTGTGGGTTGCCTTCATTAGGGAATTGGTTTGGAAAAGTGGCAGTAGATATTTATGGAAGATCTGCTGTACTGTGGGATGACATACTAGTTCTCAATTTAATAATGCACCAATTTTGACGGAGATATGGGGTGGGGTGCCAATATGTGACTACTTTGAGTTGATGCTGTCTGATTTCATCATTGCTCCCTAATTAAAGTTTGGGCTTGGCTACTATACGAGTGGTGGGGTGATTTATTGAATTACACATTTTTCAACGTCAAATCGGCCTTCTGAAAGCTTGATGTACGCTGGCCTCTGTCACTGAGATCTAACACTTATATTATATTGTATTTTTGCCTCTGACGATAATTTTTGATGTCTCCCTACAATATTGGCGGTGTGGGTTTCATCGACGATGGGATGATGGGATGTACACACTGACTTCATATATAATTGAACCAGGTATATCATGGAGGAATTAAATGTAGGTTTATCTTCTGATACTTCAGCACATGAGGCTTTCATTGCAGCGACCACTGCTGCAGAACAGAGGCATACTAGAGATTCTAAGGTGGATGAATTGATTATCAAACAAGCTCTTTTGCACCCACCTAAGGGTGATGTGAATGTGCATGGTCGATTCAAAGGAAAATTCCATAAGAAAAACAACTGTGGACGTGGTAGGAGGAAGCAGAACGTTTACAAAAAGAATATGGAGATTAGGGAGATTAACTTAGATTATGAGGACCTATGTGGATGGGTGGCGAGCCTGCAGAAGAAGGCTTTAATTTGAAGATGGATGTTCCCAGATGGAAGTGAAGTCGATATGGGAAGCTGGGTCAAACAGTATTGGAACCCCATCATTGGATATACTCCAAAAGTCAGCATGCTCTTGAACAGATGGTTCAGTATCCATTTTATGGATCAAAAGGATGTATACAAGATTATTCACAGGACTTGGGTTCGGGGCCATAGCTTCATGCAACTAGTTCCTTGGTATTTAGCTTTTAACCCGGTCATGGAAGCTTCGCGTAGTAGTGTAGTGTGGGTTAAGTTTCCTGGGCTTCCACTTGAGTTTTGGACCTTGAAGGCTCTTAGATCGATTGGGAACTCCATTGGTTGCAATAAATACATTGATCCGATTATAGTTGGCGCCAGCGATAAAAAAATTGCATGGCTTTTGGTTGAGGTGAATTTTGTTGGTGGTTTACCTGGGGATGTGGATTTGATATGGGGACATCGCCGACATCGTCAAAGAATCGATTTCTTGGGAATTCCCTTCAGATGTCTCATATGCCACAAAACCGGCCACCTACGGGAGAACTGTCCATTTCGTCTACAATGCGATTGTGCAGGGATTTCTGGTGCGGCGGGCGGGTGACAGAATCAAGCTACTGCTGGCACTTCGGGAGGTCTATTCTCGGGTAATTCAATTTCCTCATCTTATGATGATGATGCATATGTCTCTGCTAGTGGGCATAGTGATAGGACTGCACATATTAATGATGGGGCAGCTCGGGATATATGCATTTCTGGGCCTAGTCTAATTGAGAATAGGGTGGTGGAGACCGAGAGTAATCCTAATCACAAGAATATTTGTATAGTTCCCTCCTTTGTTGTCGGGCATGAGAGGGTTGTCTCCCATGTTATCGCACCTGATGCCAACCATCCTTTATTTCAGTCCACAAATTATTCTATTGGGGAACCGTCTTATGTATAGGAGGCAAAGAATCCTGATGTGTCTCAACTGTCTCCAGATATGCCGATTTCTCCAATTGAACCTGTGGTCCTTTCTGACTCCCCTAGGAACTCGGTAGAGAGTGATATTGAATCTCTTATGGGCAACCCAAATCTTGACTTGGCCGACCTCATTGTTTTTGATAAACCCCCTATGTCCATTGGTGTTAGCATATCCCCCACTTCTGCCACCAATATCATGGTTAGAAAGAAATCCAATGCTGTAACAAGACATTTCAGGGGTAGGTTAAGATCCATTTCACTGTTCTTCGAAGATCAGGAGAACCTCACTGATATTCCTATTGCTGCGTTTGATGATATAAGTGGGGATCTATGGGCACTTAGAGCAAGCAACCCTGCAGATGGGACACTATGACTCAAATCCTTTCTATGAACATACGGGGGATGGGAAATGCCTCCAAATTACATTGCCTCAGGGATCTTTTTGCTTCTAAGGACCCTGTGGTCATTTTGTGTCAAGAAAATTTATGTCGCCGGGAAAAGGCTATCAAAACTTTTTTAAGTATCCGATCGTGGTGGTGTGCCGCGGAAGTTGATGCTACAAGACATTTGGGTGGTATGATTGCTTTATGGAACCCAAACAAGGCTAGTTTCAGGGCCTATAGTTTTTTTGGTGGGATGTTGTTATTTGGTTATTTTTAGGGTATGGAGGGTATTTTCAACATCATCAGCCTCTATGCACCATATCATAATAGAGTCACTTTCTGGAATCGAATGCATGACTCGAGGATCCTTTCTATGCAGAATTTTATTATCATGGGAGAGTTTAATTCCACATTACAGGATGATGAAACCTGGGGTGCTAGGGTCAGATGTGATCCTCTGTCTAATTACATTAATGATATGTTTAACACACATCACATAATTGATATTCGCCACTCCCATTATTTCCTACTTGTACTAATAAAAGAGCGGGAACTCTTTTTATAGGCAAAATACTGGACAGGGCCATGGTGAGAGACAGTTTGATTAATACATTGGGTGTCCCTAGATCTTCGGTGCTGGTATCAAATATTTTGGACCATATGTCGATTCTATTAACATGGAAGATGGGAAGTGAGTCCAAAGGAATGCCCTATAAATTCAATCACGCATCGTTGGGTGATAAGGAATATATTCATCTTATAAAGGAATTGTGGCAAGTAATATCGAGAAAAATGAATAAAATTGTGGGTGACGCATTATACCATTAGTTTACGTTGTGAGGGAAATTAATATCGCATCATTTCACTTGGCGTGTTTGGTGTTGGGGTTCCCATGTTTTGGCAGATTTGGCAATACCAAAAGATGACACAACATCAAACCACTTTGGGGCCCTAGGATCTAGCCCTTCTGGACCCGGAGAGGGATCTCTCCAAATAGAACAAAGAATGATGTATCTTTGAAGCTCGAATTGAGATATTAGGCTAGTTATGAAGCACAGAGGGGGGTTTAAATAATTTGGTTGGAGGGTTTCTGGGTTGGTTAGGAGATCATGGACTGGGAAAGCAATGGGAGAAAAGGAACAAAGTAGCAGGATGTTTCAGCAAGGAGAATGGGCCAAGGCCGTGCCATCTATTGGGCTATGGAGTCATGATAGGAAAATTACTTGCATCCACTAGCCGAGGCTTTCAAAGGGCAAGTCATATATACTAAAGGATCTTTTTAGATAGATGATGGGATGGAACACTAAGGAGAGAAAGTGGAAGAAGGAAATACAACCAGATTTCTATCTATAGATCAGGTCAGAGGTCATTTAACTCCAGACCTGCTTGGACATACTCAAAGGCGGCTCTCAAAGAGACAATGGGGCTGCTTATAGATCAGACCAGAGGTCATTTAACTCCAAGTCTGCTTTAGCAACTCCAAGGGAAAAACAGAGATAAGATTACAAAGAAACATCTAAGAAGCAAACCCCCAAGTTCATACATCAGCCAGCAGGCAATAACATCCGCTGCGCTGGTTAAACCCTTGAATTAACTCTTAGATAGCACATGGAGCAGAAAACATAAAGGTAGGGAGAGCAGACAGCATAGGGCACCTAACAAGGGTGAATCCTATACCATTATTCTGATGCCTACCAGAAGAACATGAAACAATATGGAAATGTAATAAACAGAGTAAGAAAACATCACCAATAGTAATAGACCAGGATCCTGTGAAATGTGCTTTGATTAATTGATGCAAAACCAGTCATGTACAATATGGCTCAATGGCTAATACAGCCCAGACTTTCTCCTCCCAGCCTATTACATACAACTACTCTGCTACTCCCTCCCATGACTGTTCTAACAGTCAAATGAATCCCTCTAACATCAGATGCCCAACAAGGCAACAACAACCTTTACAATTCGTTCTCAGGGATTTTATAGGAGAGGAGAGAAAACAGAGGTAGATGAACAATTAAATGAATCTCATCAAGACAGCAGGGTGGAAGTGTCCACGCCCATGCTACTTAATGGCTTTCTGCAACGCTAAATGTACTCTAAGACTGGTCGGAGATCTCTGTTAGGTCGAAATCGACCTCTGATATTTCTTTGGAGTCCTGGTGGTGCTTGGAGCTCTGTGCTGCCACTCTAAAATAAATGACATTGATGGAAGTCTGCAATTTCTCCATACCTCCATAACTGCTGACCAAACAGTCTTTAATGAAGCTCTGTCAGGGCAATTAATCGTTCCAGGGCTCGAGGGGGCATGGAGATTTCTTTGTAAGAGGGTGACCTTCTGGAGAAGAGTACTTCTGCTGATTTTTAAACACAGATAAGACTCTTTGCGTGCTTAAGTCTTCAAACTGTGCTTAAATCCTTTGAATGCGGGATCATAACCATTAATCTTCAATTACGGGCTCAAATACCCTCTAACCCGCCTCTGTTGTCTCGTTTGGCCGCTGAATTGGCCTCTCTGTACTATCTGCACCATAGAGTAAACCTGTTGCAAACCGGGCCGCGGTAGAAAAATGCTGTGGAGGCGGAGGAACGGTGAAGAAACACTGGAAACAGCGGAGAGGAGTGGAGAAATAAATGCATAGAGTAAAACCCAAAGTTCAGCATTTGGGCGAAATACAAAGGAAAACATGAAAAACAATGGAGCGGAGGCCATGGAGGTTGGACCCGGCGGAGGCGGAGAGGGAATAAACGAGAACCGTCAGATCTGGGAAGAAACGGATGGTTATGATCTAATCGCTCAATCGCAATCGGAAGTCGGAGCGATCGTCAATCACAACACACCCTTTGAAAGTTCCGATTGCGAGAATGGGGAAGCGATTAAGCGATGACCGTCGGATCGCGGGTTGAATGGACGGACAGGATTGAATCGGGGGGAACGCGGAAAGACTTGCGATCAACGATCGGAGGAATGGAGCGATTGGCGCAGGACCATTGGATCGACCGGGAAATGGACGGCTAAGATTAAATCGACGGATCGCAATTGGGGGTCGGACAAAAAGGCCTGCGATTGCGATTGGAGCGGCGGTGCGATTAAGCGCTGGCCGTTAGATCGGTGGACAGATCAACGGTCAGGATTGAATCGGGAGGGAGACGGAAGGGCTTGCGATCAATCGGAGGTCGGACGCGGAGAGTTGCGATTGCGATGAGCGGGGGGCTTGCGATTAGCGGGCAGCCGTCAGATCTAAGCGGATCAACGGTTCAGATCAGAGCGGGGACTTAACGATATAATCAAATCGCATCGGGGGTTTTATGATGTAACAAGGAAATATGCCTTTAAGACCTTCAGATTGCGATTGGCACTCGGGACACGCTTGGTCTTGGGGAAGGGTCACGTGGGGAAGTGGTTAAGGGAAGGGGCTAGGCCTTATAATAAGGTCGGAGCATGGAGTTTTTTTTTTGCCCATTTTGATGGATTTTAAGGGGTTTAAGGGAAACGATAGAGGAAGAAAAGGGGAGAAAGGTTAACAAAGGGTAAGGGTAGAATTTCTAAGGGGATTTTGAGGGGATTTGGAGGGTAAATGGGGAATAGAAGGGGAAGACAAGGAGGATAAATAAGGGGGAAAAAGGGGCCTTTGGGCATTTCTTCACAAATAGAGAGGCTTTATAAGGGAAATCAGCAGAGGGGATTTGATCGAAGGATAAAAGGTACATGGAGCATTCAAGGAGACTGTGTTTTCAGGGGAAATGCATTCCTTGAAGACTCAACAACAATTTAGCCCCCTATTTGCTTGTCAAAAATTCCATAGGGGGGCTAACAGTGGCTCCACATGGGGATGGCTTCTTCTTGAAGGAGTCAAGAATTCAAAAATCGATCTCTTGGTGTAGGCCAGATGCCTGCTGCTTGAAACCATCCTTTTCTTTTGTTGATCAGCTGCCACAAACTATGAGGACAACATATCAGCAAAAACACTTCCGATACAACTACCTACCCACGCTATAGTCCTAAAAATTTTCTTCTTGGGTGCATTTGGACTTGCAGACCCTTTTACATCATTAATTTTTACAAACAGGAAAAATAAACCTAATCTACTTCTACCCTTATTACTCCATGAGACCAGATTAGACTGTTGGTCTCATATGCTTCTCTACCTACACTACTACCTGCTAGGATTAGACTGTCTAGCAGGTTTCTTCTCTACATTCTAAGACAGAAAATGAAACAACTAACCTACTTGCTCCTAGGCTGAGCTTTATTGAGCTTTTCCTACCTACCCTAACTGGAAATCTCTGATGCTTTAAGTGATACAATAATGCCAATGCAGCCAGTCTAATAACAGCAAAAAAGGATATGAGCACTGACTGCCTGTCAGAGATAACCACAAGGTGCTCGGCACGTGGTTCTTCAAAACTGAGGCCACCAGCAGCGGTGACCAATTCTGATGCGTTTGGCTCTTGCAAAATATTGATGCTTGTGAAGCTGAGCCAATGAGGGACTCCATGTAGTCTGCCACAGGGTCAACAAACTCATGACGTAAACTTTTTCCTTCAAGGCCTACCATGACTGATAGGCTGTCTGCATCCTGGGAAGCTTCAATCACTGCGTCTGTAGTGAGGCCTTTGTATTCACACTCCTCCTCTTCCTGGTTGGGAGTATTTGGCATATGGGCATCAACCAGGAGTACCTCCTCTTCCTCTGGATCAAGGCCGAGATGCCTGCGGGGAAGGAGATCTCTCTCATCTTTACTGCAGCTTGAGCTAGAGGGCTCATTATATTCAACGGTGCTGTCCTCTAGTACCATAGGTCGGTTCTGCTGCAACGGGCTAAACTCTGTGAAAAAATCAACATATTCTTGAGCGGGGGCTTCTTTGATTACCTTAATCCCTTCGGGAGAAGGCTCTGGATATTCGTTCTGCTCAAGACTTCCCTCATCTCTTTTCTCCTCATCCTTTGCGCTGAAGAGCTGCTGGCCTCTGTCCACTTGGCAAGTATAACTGATGTTCGGATATAAAGCAGATAGAAGATTCGATGAATCTTCGTCTGCTATCATGCTTTCAACACTTTCTCCATCAGTATCATAGATGGCCGGCATTAGCTCATTATTTTCTTGAAGTTGATGGTCGTAGTCTTCCTCCCATGAGACCTCTGATGATGGTCGTGCAAGCTCGGTTTCCCTTTGGAAAAACTCATCGTCAGACATATCCACATCAGAGAAATCATAATTGTAAGTATTGTCACCCATCAAATCTTCAGGACTCTCAGCAATTCTTTCTTCAAAATACTCCGCAAGTTCATTTTCTGATTCAAGCTCTGGTTCATCATACATGCTTGGCATGCGACTTCTGTCTTGCAGAGATCTGGTTTTTCTTTCTTGAGGACAAGGAGCAGGTCTTTCCCAATCATCCTCTCTGGTTTCAGCCTCATCTTCCTGCTCTTTTGCTTTCAGCAAGGAACTGGCAGCCTCTATCAGTCTCTCTAGCTTGTTCTCTAAAGAGAACTGCACTGCTCGCTCTGTTCGGTCCTTCCTTGCTGCTCTTAATCTTTTCTCCCTGCACTGTATGTTGTATTCGACAGTGATTGCTATATCCTGCATTTCTTCCAGGTTCAAAGGCTCCTTTTGCCTTATATGGAATTCCACCTCGGGGTCAAAAGAACTTGGATAGTGCAATAAAGCCCATCCCAAAGGTGGTTTTATATCAGAAGGCATTGCATCATATACCTTATTGAACCTGGCTGAAAACTCTTGCACTGTCTCTCCTGGCTGCCTTCTCAAATTTTGATATTCTTTTAGGATGAGGAGAGCATTCTTCGGGGCCGCCCATCTATCAAGGAAAGCTTGAGAAAACTGATGGAAGCAGAAAATGCTTGCTTCTGGAAGGCCTTTGAGCCAACTCTTAACATTTCCTTGTAACGACAAAGCAAACATCCTAAAGCACACATCATCTTCTTCTATTTCATACAGCTCAAGTAAATCCTCCAGATTTCGAACATGTTCTTCAGTAGAGGACCCTTTATTTTCCCCATCAAAATGAGGCAGCTGGTTTATTAATTCTGTAGGCAGGGGTTGGAAGAAGAGAGGTAAAACCAGGGGCTTATATCTTTCTATGACCTTTGTAGGTGTGGGTGATGTAACAATAGGCTCGTGGCTGCTTGAAGCTTCTTGTAGAGTGGGAGATACAACATGAGCTTCTTGTTCCACCAGGTTTTTCACAGGAGCATAGGTCTGCTCACGGTCTGAAGACTGAGGCTGGAGATATTTCCCATACTCATCATGGGTTTCATCTTTGTACACTTGATTAGACTTAAAGTAGGATAGAACATAGTGATAGACAAAAACAATGAATCTTTTAAACCAAATCCAACCAGTATGTTCTACCCTTCCATGAGGTCTGGCCATCTTTCAGGTTCTTCCTCTAGTGGAGTCTTCTAGGATTATGGAGTGTGGAGTCGCCAGGTGGATGTGTATGAACGTTTGGAGCAAGGTGTTGTCCACCATCAGCAACGAAAAGCCAATCTAAAGGCAAAGTGGTCCTTCCCTAGTGGAGTCGCCATTATGTTGGGGTTCCCATGTTTTGGCAGATTTGGCAATACCAAAAGATGAGACAACATCAAACCACTTTGGGGCCCTAGGATCTAGCCCTCCTGGACCCGGAGAGGGATCTCTCCAAATAGAACAAAGAATGATGTATCTTTGAAGCTCGAATTGAGATATTAGGCTAGTTATGAAGCACAAAGGGAGGTTTTAAAAATGATTTGGTTGAAGGGTTGCTGGGTTGGTCACGAGATCATGGACTGAGAAAGCAGTGGGAGGAAAGGAACAAAACAATGGGCTGTTTCAGCAGAGAGAAAGGGCCAAGACCGTGCCATCCATTGGGCTATGGAGTCATGATAGGAAAATTACTTGCATCCACTAGCCAAGGCTTCCAAAGGGCAAGTCATCTAATACTAGAGGATATTTAGATTAGATGGTGGGGTGGAACATTAAGGGAGAAAGTGAAAGAAGGAGAACAACCCAACTTTTTGTCTATAGATCAGGTCAGAAGTCATTTAACTCCAGACCTGCTTGGACATACTCAAAGGCAGCTCTCAAAGAAACAAAGGGGCTGCTTATAGATCAGACCAGAGGTCATTTAACTCCAGGTCTGCTTTAGCAACTCCAAGAGAAAAACAAAGATAAGATTACAAAGAAATATCTAAGAAGCAAACCCCCAAGTTCATACATCAGCCAGCAGGCAATAACATCCGCTGCGCTGGTTAAACCCTTGAATTAACTCTTAGATGGCACATGGAGCAGAAAACATAAAGGTAGCGAGAGCAGACAGCATAGGGCACCTAACAAGGGTGAATCCTATACCATTATTCTGATGCCTACCAGAAGAACATGAAACAATGTGAAAATGTAATAAACAGAGTAAGAAAACATCACCAATAGCAATAGACCAGGATCCTGTGAAATGTGCTTTGATTAATTGATGCAAAACCAGTCATGTACAATATGGCTCAATGGCTAATACAGCTCAGACTTTCTCCTCCCAGCCTATTACATACAAATACTCTGCTACTCCCTCCCACGACTGTTCTAACAGTCAAATGAATCCCTCTAACAGCAGATGCCCAGCAAGGCAACAACAACCTTTACAATTCGTTCTCAAGGATTTTATAGGAGAGGAGAGAAAACAGAGGTAGATGAACAATTAAATGAATCTCATCAAGACAGAAGGGCGGAAGTTTCCACGCCCATGCTGCTTAATGGCTTTCTGCAACGCTGAATGTACTCTAAGACTGGTCGGAGATCTCTGTCAGGTCGAAATCGACCTCTGATATTTCTTTGGAGTCCTGGTGGTGCTTGGAGCTCTGTGCTGCCACTCTGAAATAAATGACATGGATGGAAGTCTGCGATTTCTCCATACCTCCATAACTGCTGACCAAACAGTCTTTAATGAAGCTCTGTCAGGGCAATTAATCGTTCCAGGGCTCAAGGGGGCATGGAGATTTCTTTGTAAGAGGGTGACCTTCTGGAGAAGAGTACTTCTGCTGATTTTTAAACACAGATAAGACTCTTTGCATGCTTAAGTCTTCAAACCATGCTTAAATCCTTTGAATGCGGGATCATAACCATTAATCTTCAATTACGGGCTCAAATACCCTCTAACCCACCTCTGTTGTCTCGTTTGGCCGCTGAATTGGCCTCTCTGTACTATCTGCACCGTAGAGTAAACCTGTTGCAAACTAGGCCGCGGTAGAGAAATGTTGTGGAGGCGGAGGAACGATGAAGAAACAGTGGAAACAGCGGAGAGGAGTGGAGAAATAAACGCATAGAGTAAAACCCAAAGTTCAGCGTTTGGGCGAAATACAAAGGAAAACACGAAAAACAATGGAGCGGAGGCCATGGAGGTGGGACCCGGCGGAGGCGGAGAGGGAATAAACCAGAACCGTCAGATCTGGGAAGAAACGGACGGCTATGATCTAATCGCTCAATCGCAATCGAAAGTCGGAGCGATCGTCAATCGCAACACACCCTTTGAAAGTTCCGATTGCGATTGAGAATGGGGAAGCGATTAAGCGATGACCGTCGGATCGCGGGTTGAACGGACGGACAAGATTGAATCGGGGGGAACACGGAAAGAATTGCGATCAGCGATCGGAGGAATGGAGCGATTGGCGCAGGACCGTTGGATCGACCGGGAAACGGACGGCTAGGATTAAATCGGCGGATCGCAATCGGGGGTCGGACAAAAAGGCCTGCGATTGCGATTGGAGCGGCGGTGCGATTAAGCGCTGGCCGTTAGATCGGTGGATAGATCAACGGTCAGGATTGAATCGGGAGGGAGACGGAAGGGCTTGCGATCAATCGGAGGTCGGACGCGGAGAGTTGCGATTGTGATGAGCGGGGGGCTTGCGATTAGCGGGCAGCCGTCAGATCAGAGCGGGGACTTAACGATATAATCAAAATCGCATCGGGGGTTTTATGATGTAACAAAGGAAATACGCACCCGCCCAACCTTCCGATTGCGATTGGCGCTCGGGACTTAAGCGCTTGGTCTTGGGGAAGGGTCACGTGGGGAAGTGGTTAAGGGAAAGGGGCTAGGCCTTATAATAAGGTCGGAGCATGGGTTTTTTTTTTGCCCATTTTGATGGATTTTAAGGGGTTTGAGGGGAACGATAGAGGGGAAAAGGGGAAAAAAGGCCAACAAAGGTTGGGGGAGGAAATTAAAGAGGATTTTGGGGGGATTTGAAGGGGTAAAAAGGGGAATAGAAGGGGAAGACAAGGAGGATAAATAAGGGGGAAAAAGGGGCCTTTTGGCATTTCTTCACCAATAGAGAGGCTTTATAAGGGAAATCAGCAGAAGGGATTTGATCGAAGGATAAAAGGCACATGGAGGCTTCAAGGAGACTGTGTTTTCAGGGGGAATGCATTCCTTGAAGACTCAACAACAATTTAGCCCCCTATTTGCTTGTCAAAAATTCCATAGGGGGGCTAACATTTGGGTCAGAAGAGGAATGTCGGCCCCATTTTTTTTATTTTTTTTCAAATTAGGGTAAGTTTATTATATTTATAAAATTAAACTGAATTTACGTTTAGGAAAATAATATATTTAATAAATTTTTATGTTTAGGAAAATAATATATTTAATAAAAATTTTCACCTCATAATTAATTTTTGCTATTAATCGATCTTCGTAATGCATAATAAATTTTATCCAGTGAATTATATTTGAAATTAAAATCAAATATTATTTCGCATATCAAAAATAGTATAGGAATAAATGAATGAAATTTTAACGTTAATGATACTAAAAATAGTTTATGGGATTATGAGTTTCTTGTTTTCACCTTTTGTATTTGAGTCTTTTTATTATTCAAATTGATGATAAGTTGGCCCAATATTCCAACAATCTGACGGCAACAAAACTAAAATTTGGCCCCTAAGGAGAGCTGGTCTCTTTTCGTAGCTTTGTCAGCATTTCTCTGCTAAAACCCCGTTCTCCTCCTCCACGTGGCCTTCCCCAACTTCTTTGTATTTATTTATCAAATTCGAGGAATTTGATAAATAAACATAATCAGCAACCTTTGAAAATTAAAATATATCTCTCGGGCTTATATTCCACCGCTAAACCTTATAACCAAGGGTTTAATCCTTCGAAATTTATATAAATACTCGACGCTTTTTAAACAACCAACCTAGGCCTCGGGCCCACACATATAGTCAATGGCCCAATCAAATGTTCACACCGTACCTTGGTTATCCTTCGTGTATCTCTAGACTACGACCACCGTCCAATGGATTCCCTCCAGATCGACGACGTTCAACGATATCGCGCGACCTCCGATGTCGAACGTTAATGCGCGATGGCACGCAATGAGAGCGGTTTCAGGGGTCCCTCCTTTGCCACGTGTCGAGCACTCAATGGAATCACTCCGAATTTAGGAATACCGCTTATTCCGCAAAAGCGTTGCGATATGGGCATTCTGGTTTCGTAAATCCACTCGCGGTTTCAAAACAGTGATTGACCACGGTTAATCGCTTTCCTCCCTGTTGGGTCTCAATCTAGTCTCCTAAACTGAGCTCATTTAATTGTCAACCAGGATTTGTAAACTGCTGAAGTGAAGTGTACCATATGTACCTAGGTGCTTGTTTCCTAATGCGTTGTGTGTAGTGTTTTGTGATGTTTTTGGTCTTTTATGTTGATTTATGATGTTTTTGGTCTTTTGGTGTTTTATGTTCACAATGAAAATGCCTAGAAAAACTAATAAAAGGGGTTGGTGGTCAAAACAGAGTTAAGCCTAATGTATGGAATGGCAAATGCAATTGGAAACACTGAAGCAGAATCTGAACTATGACTAAATAAAAGAAAAAGCTTGATAATGACTTCTTAGGCAAATGACACAAACTAAACTTGAAAAATGATCACTAAATATGCAAATCCTCTAACTAAACAGTTAAACACTAATCTTATCATGATGCAACATTTGGTTCTAAGCTCATCTATTCCATGACTAATTCCTAGTTTTATTCTGCAATTTAATTGAATGTCACAGAACCTATACTCAAAGAGTTATTGGTTTCTTTTTCAAAGTAGTTCTTTTGAGGAAGAGCTCTGTTTATAAAATGATGAGGAAATTGCAGAGATACTTCAGACCTTATAGTGATGTTATCTTTTGTTCCTATGGCTATAGATCATTTGTAGATTTTAGAACAAGAGGATGTTTGTGAATAATGAAGGCTGTCTTGTTAATCCTAACAACTGAAGTAGTTTATTGTGCAATGGATGACAATTTGGATATGAGATGCAAGTGCAATGAGTTAATCTAAGAATGAAACTAAGATGCCACTAAACTAGAACAATGTTGAACTATAAGTCATCATCAAACTTGAAACAAAGTAACTGAACATGACTTAAATGCAATGAAACTCCGGAGCATTCTAACTATACTAACATGCATTATTCTATGAAGTTACACAATCTGTTTGTTCATCATTAGTGATATTTTGGAAGAGTTCCTTCTTTTGGAAGAGGTAGAACAATTCTGACTGTGTAATTGAGTGCAATTGTAAGCAAATGGACTGAAAGCAAATGAAAAACTAAGTTATCACATCCTTACCCTACTCGTCATTATGATGTCTTGGGCAAGCGTTTAAGAGCAAGATCAGAGATGATACTTAGTACAAACACACAACTAAATCTTTCATTATCACGGTCATGTCTTGAACTCCTTAAAGATGTCTTGGAAGAATTTCTTCTTGTGGAAGAGTGATTAGAACAAGTGTAACTGTGATAGTGAATAGCAAAAACTACAACTAATTCCTACAGTACTATAGCTATTCATCATTCATCATTATAATCTGTTGGAAGAATGTCTTCTTGTGGAAGAGCTAGAATGAATATAACTACAGTAGCTAGTTAAAACAACTATAAATTCAACTCCTAATCCTACAATACCATAGTCATTCAACATTCATCATTTTAATCTGTTGGAAGAGTGTCTTCTTGTGGAAGAGCTAGAATGAATATGACTACAGTAGCTAAAAAAAAACAACTACCAATTCAAATGCAAAACGTAAAGGCAGCTAGGGAACTTATCTAATTTACGCAAAATAAATCCGTGCAAGAGGCAGGGGCCCTCTACCACTTGACGACATTCAACTCCAAATTAAATCACGCCTTCAAAATAACTTTGTCTGCTCCATTAACGATGCAATAGTTTGAACATAACACTCTGCGTTTTCAGGAATGTATCACAGAGTTTGAACAAAATATAGCAGCAAATCTAACATAACATCTCTAACATAGCTCTCGGTCTCCCAAGAGTTTATAAAGAAAATGCACGTAACAATAATTACAACAATTTAGGAACAATGTCTTTCCTTATCCGAATCACGTTAGAACTCTTTGAAGTGGCTGCGTGAAGAAGAAAAGACATCTGGACTGAGACAGTCCTAGTAGGAGTCTTCCTTCATAAATGTGTTCCCCACGTTCAAAACCTTACCCAGAATTCGTTTCTTTCTCCATGATGAGCAACGAACCATGTAGTCATGACGTGGATCATGCCCATATGCGGTTTTTCTCAAGAGGCCACCTGGAACATACTCAAACATGAAGGCAGCTGCAGAATCGACGGTTAGCTACGGAATGTCTGCATTCTGCAGCTAGTTCCGGTCAAAATGCTTAACAATGGCAAAAATCACAAAATTCAACAAGTCAGCCATGTAAATCATTCTAGAAGTAATTTTAACTATATTTATTGATCAATTGGGTTTAAGATAGAAATGGACAAGGGAAAATGAGGTAAAATGAGGTGAAGGAAAGCACAGTTTTGAGGCTCAACACTCCCTATGCTCTCTGTTTGTTAACTCATGTTAGGCCTCGGGTCAGGATTCCGATAGCAAAACAATTCTATCTCTGCAGAAGCAGGGGTTGCACTATCATTAAACAGAGTTCAACAACCACGATTTCTCTACACAGACCTCGCCTGTGGGTGGGATTAATTCAACAGGGTTTGTTCGGATAATCCAAGAGGAATAGTAGACAAAAGGATGCGGAGACTGTACAACAGCTCCATTTAGAGACTATATACGCACAGAGTTCAATCGCCTCACAGTTAAACAAACTTCCTCACAAATACCAATTCAAGACAATTTGATAATCAATAGGAACTGAAATTTCGTTCAGCCGGAAGCAATTGCTTAACACACAAATTTTACTGCAGAAAAATATCCTCTTTTCCCCCTCAATGCATCCGAGGGATATAATTTATATACATTACAATGTGTCTCTTCAGTTCCTCTATGAGGACCGTTTATAAAATGCAAAGCCTAATTACAATAATTCAACTAACTGAAACATGACAGACAGATCGAATCTAACTATTCGACTTCTGCAAATCTAACTAATCTAAATGAAACAATCAACTGAGGTATTGACACCTAGCTGTTACAATTCAATTGTTTTTTAACCCTCCTAGCCACAACATGTGGACAAAACCTCCTACATTGTTGGCTAGTGTCTAATGCCCCTGCATCAGACTCCTGAGGGCAATTTTCTTCATGGGCTCCTGTCCATGAGCTATTCCACTGATCTGCCTATCTTCTACAACATTCCTTCAGTCATCCAAGTGGCATATTCCTCTGGCTTATCCTTCCATTTGATTAAGCACTGAAAGTACTCTTGTCCTCTGGTCTTCCTGAACACTCTTTTGTCCAATATATTCTCTGGTTGTAATGGTTGTGTTGGAGGTAGCTGCTCTTTCCACTCAATATGTTCCTTGTCTGCTGATCTTTCTTCTTCACCATAATCTTCATACTTGTACAGATTTGCAACATTAAAAATGGGAGATATTCCAACATCAGGTAGAAATTCAATCTCATAAGCATTTGTAGAAAACTTTTTAAGTATCTTGCATGGCCCAATCTTTTTGAACTTCAGTTTATTATACTGCTTCTTTGGGAATCTCTCCTTTCTCAAGTGTGCCAAAACCAGATCCCCTACTTCAAAATGAACTTCCTTTATGCGCAAGTCTGCTCTGCCTTTGTATTTGATGCTGCTTCCTTGTAATTGTTGTTTCACTTGTTCATGTATGGCCTGGATCTCTGAAGCAAATTCTTCACCATCAGCACTTCTCATCTCTGCCCTTCCCAGATTTCTTAACTCTGATATTCCCCTGGGGTGCATTCCATATATAATATGGAATGGGCTATGCCCTGTGCTCCTATTTGGTGAGTCATTATATGCATATTCTGCCTGGGGAAAAATATGATCCCACTTCTTGGGATGCTCTCCTGCAAGACTTCTCAACAAATTTCCCAAACTCCTATTCACTACCTCAGTTTGTCCATCAGTCTAAGGATGATAAGATGAGATGAAACTCAGTTTGGTACGAAGTTTCTTCCACAGTGTCCTCCAAAAATGACCCACAAATCTGGTGTCTCTGTCTGAAACAATACTCTTGGGAAACCCACGCAATCTAACAACTTCTTTGAAAAACAAGTTAACAACATGGGTGGCATCACTAGTTTTATAGCATGGAATAAAATGTGCCATTGTGGAGAATTTTTCCACTACAACAAAGACTGCATCATTCCCTCTCTGAGTCTTGGGCAATCTTAGAACAAAATCCATACTCACCATGTCCCAAGGCCTGTCTGGAATAGGCAAGGGAGTGTACAATCCTGCATTCTGGCTCCTTCCTTTGGCATATTGAAAGATTTTGCAATTCTTCACAAAATTGTCCACTTATGTTCTCATCTTAGGCCAATAATAGAAGTGACTCAGCTGCTCATAAGTTTTATCAGTACCAAAGTGTCCAGCAAGTCCACCACTATGCTTCTCCTTAATCAAGTTTTCTCTCATGGAACATTTTGGTACACAGTTGGTTTCTCTTGAATAACAAGTCCTCCTGCAAGAAATAATCCAGCCACTGACTTCTATCTGTTAGAACAAGATTACAACATGCCTCAAATGCTTCCTTAAAATCTGAATCTATTTTGTACAATTCTTTGAGAAAATCAAATCCTACAACTTCAAAATTAGTTTCTTGAACAAGCATGTGCCTCCTACTCAAAGCATAAGCTACTTTATTTGTTTGGCCACTTATGTGTTTCAAAAAAAGTTAAAACCTTGGAGATACTCAACCCATTTGGCATGCTTCTGATTCAAGTTGGGCTGCTGTACAATATACTGCAAAGCATGATTATCAGAATATAGTACAAATTCTTTTGACATCAAATAATGCCTCCACTTTTTCAATGCCTGAACAATTGCATAGAATTCCTTCTCATAAGAGGAATACTTTCTTTTGGTTTCATTTAGTTTTTCACTGAAATAGGCTACAGGCCTATCATCTTGACTCAACACAGCTCCAATGGCCTCCCCACTGGCATCACACTTCACTTGAAATGGTTTGGTAAAAGCAGGCAGAATCAAAACAGGCTTCTCAGTTATCTTTTGCTTCAAAAGTTTAAAGTTTCTTTCTACTTCAACAGTCCACTTAAATGGTTGTTTGCTCTTCTTTATTATCTCAATGATGGGTGCATTAATCTTACTAAAGTTTCTTATAAACTTTCTATAAAAACTAGCAAGTCCATGGAAACTTCTTACCTCAAAAACATTCCTGGGTGAAGGCCACTCCACAATTGCCTTAACCTTTTCTGGGTCCATCTTAAATCCTTTTGCAGAAACAACAAAGCCCAAATACATCAACTCTTCTTTCATGAATGAGAATTTCTTTAAATTTATCAGTAGTTTCTCTTGGTGCAGCTTTTTCAAGACATGATTAAGATGCCTTAAATGTTCTTCTTTAGTTCTGCTGAAAACTAATATATCATCCAGATACACTATCACAAATTTACCAATGAATTCCTTCAATAATTCATTCATAAGTCTCATGAAAGTGCTAGGTGCATTTGATAACCCAAAAGGCATTACCATCCATTCATACAGTCCTTCATTTGTTTTAAAGGTAGTTTTCCACTCATCACGCTCTCTTATTCTAATCTGATGATATCCACTTTTCAAATCTATCTTTGAAAAATATTTAGCACCACTCAAACAATCCATCAAATCCTCAACTTTTGGCAAAGGGAATCTGTACCTGATTGTGATCTTATTGATTGCTCTGGAATCAGTACACATTCTCCATCCTCCATCTTTCTTTGGGCTCAATACTGCTGGTACTGCACATGGACTCAAAATTTCTCTGATCAGTCCCTTGTCCACCAATTCCTGTACTTGTCTCCTGAATTCATCATTTTCTGCGGGAGTCATTCTGTAGGCTGCCTTATTTAGCAGATTTGAACCAGGGATAAAATCTATCTGATGTCTGATCTTTCTCACAGGTGGCAGCTCATCAGGTAAATCATCCACAACAATGTCACAATAGTTGTCTAACATCTCTTGGATTTCTATTGGCAAGTCAGAAATATTTGTAGAAGTAAGAACTACCTTAGGTTTGCAAACTAAAGCAAAAATTACCTCTTCTTCTTCTATCTGCTACAGATATTCCTTCCCGCTTAGCAACAAGGTTTTTGGATCAATCACTCTACTGGATGGCTCTCCTTCTTCCATATGTATCAATGTATGATGTACCCCATCCTTGAAGAAATTGTAAGTGTTCTTCTTGCCATCATGCACTGCTGCTCTATCAAACTGCCAAGGTCTACCCAATAGTATATGACACACATCCATGGGCATTACATCACACAGGACCTTATCTTTGTATTTTCCCATTTACAGCTCTATCTCGCACTGTTATTTTACAACCAGCTGGTGCCCTTTATGCAGCCAGGACACCCTGTAGGGATTTGGATGCTCCCTTGTCTTCAACTTCAACTTATCTATCACCTCAGTGGAAACCAGATTTTCTGTGCTGCCACTATCAATGAATAGCTGGCAGCATTTCCCTTGGAATTTGCATATGCTCCTAAAAAAAGTCTTCCTTTGTGTAGGCTCAGTGACCTCTTTAGTTTGTTTCAACAGGACCTTATTAACCACCAAGTACTCTCCCCTCTCTGGTAGAATTTCTTCTTCAATTTCTGCCTCTTCTCTAGCCTGGGCAACAACAACATTTATTGGACTATCACCCACATTCTCTGGACATTCATAGTGCTTGTGTCCCACCTGCTGACATCTATAGCACCTCAACTCTCTACCTCTGCCCCTGTCTCTGCCTCCTCTTCCTTTTCCTCTCTAAGAACCCCTTCTGCCCCTTGCATCATCCTCTGTAGATGCATTCTGAGGTGATCTGCTATTAGCTCCATCCCTGGGTGTAGTAGGCTTTCCTCTACCACCTTGACTTCCCCTTCCACGGAAAGTACCTCTCTTCTTGGCAGACTGTTTCCTCATGAGTTTCTCCTCTGCTTTCAAGGCCATCTGGTAGGCCTCTTCCACTGTCTTAGGAGACAAAAGAACAATCTCATCTTAGATCTCCAGCTTGAGACCATTCACATATCTGGCAGTCTTCTCTGGTGTGTCTTGAAATTGCCCAGCTCTTATGCTTACTCTATAGAATTCCTCTGTTTATTCCTTTACTGTCAGCAACCTTTGTCTCAGGTTCTGCATTTTCCTAAATAATGTCAGCTGATAATCACTAGGCAATAATTTACCTTTTAATTTAGCCATCATTCTGGTCCGGATTTTGATAGGCTGCTTTCCAACTCTTCTCCTTTCTACCTACACTCCATCCCACCAGAGTGCAGCATGTCCTTTCAGCTTTGTCACTGCAAACTTGACCTTTTTATCTTCACTTATTTCTTCATCGTCAAAGCATTTTTTCATTTCATTAATCCAATCCACCAGTTCCTATGGATTCAATCCTCCTGCAAAATTAGATACTTCAATCTTGGGCTTAACTGCAGACCCCAGAACAGTTCTGAGGAGCCTCAAGTCAGGAGGAATCTCAACATTTTCTTCCGCTTCTTCTATTTCAGGTTCACTGATGTCTTCAGGATCTCTGGGCTGTCTTCGCTCCATGGCATCCATTCTGGCCTCGAACCTCTGCAAAATTCCCAACACTTCTGCATTGGCCACGGGTCCGCCTCTCCTTCTGCCAATACCTCTACCAACTTGGATTTCCATGTCAATTCCTTGCAAAAACAACTTAAAAACAACAGCTCTGATACCACAAATGACAACAACAAAACTAAAAGTCGGCCCCTAAGGAGAGCTGGTCTCTTTTCGTAGCTCTGTCAGCATTTCTCTGCTAAAACCCCGTTCTCCTCCTCCACGTGGTCTTCCCCAACTTCTTTGGTTTTATTTATCAAATTCGAGGAATTTGATAAATAAACATAATCAACAACCTTTGAAAATTAAAATATATCTCTCGGGCTTATATTCCATCGCTAAACCTTATAACCAAGGGTTTAATCCTTCGAACTTTATATAAATACCCGACGCTTTTTAAACAACCAACCTAGGCCTCGGGCCCACACATATAGTCAATGGCCCAATCAAATTTTCACACCATACCTTGGTTATCCTTCGTGCATCTCCCGACTACGACCACCGTCCAATGGCTTCCCTCCAGATCGACGGCGTTCAACGATATAGCACGGCCTCCGATGTCGAACGTTAATGCGCGATGGCACGCAATGAGAGCGGTTTCAAGGGTCCCACCTTTGCCATGTGTCGAGCACTCAATGGAATCGCTCCGAATTTAGGAATATCGCTTATTCCGCAAAAGAGGTGCGATATGGGCAGTCTGGTTTCGTAAATCCACTCGCGGTTTCAGAACAGTGATTGACCATGGTTAATCAGCTTCCTCCCTATGCTCTCTGTTTGTTAACTCATGTTAGGCCTCGAGTCAGGATTCTGATAGCAAAACAATTCTATCTCTGCGTAAGCGAGGGTTGCACTATCATTAAACAGAGTTCAACGACCACGATTTCTCTACACAGACCTCGCCTACGGGTGGGATTAATTCAACAGGGTTTGTTCAGATAATCCAAGAGGAATAGTAGACAGAGGGATGCGGAGACTGTACAACAGTTCCATTTAGAGACTATATACGCACAGAGTTCAATCGCCTCATAGTTAAACAAACTTCCTCACAAATACCAATTCAAGACAGTTTGATAATCAACAAGAACTGAAATTCGTTCAACCGGAAGCAATTGCTTAACACACAAATTTTATTGCAGAAAAATCTCCTCTTTTCCCCCTTAATGCATCCGAGGGATACAATTTATATACATTACAATGTGTCTCTTTGATTCCTTTGTGAGGACCATTTAGAAAATCAAAAGCCTAATTACAATAATTCAACTAACTGAAACATAACAGATGGATCGAATCTAACTATTCAACTTCTACAAATCTAACTAATCTAAATGAAACAGTCAGCTGAGCTATTGACACCTAGCTGTTACAATTCAATTGTTTTCGAACCCTCCTAGCCACAACATGTGGACAAAACCTCCTACATTGCTGGCTAGTGTCTAATGCCCCTGAATCACAATCCCATCGTTGAAAAAACAATGCCAAGAAATCGATGCTATCTTGAACGCATCACATTCTAAAATGAAATGTTTTTCCTATGCCAGTACCCCAGGTGTGCAAAATGTACACACTCCCCCAAATATGCAAAATGTACACATTCATTTTTCCCAAGCTTCTTTAAGTCTTTTCTACCGTCCTGTTTCACACAAAAGATGATGGAAGTTGATTCTTAATTGAGATAAATAGTTTAAATAAAACAAATCAATATTTCCGACCAGAAAATCCACCAGAAACTCCTAAAAGTGACATTAAAGACCATTTAATCTATTGATTAAACTTATTTTTTCACTAGATATTTAATAAATATTAGGACTACATTTAATTTACCATACCTAGAACGCGTCTAAATAATATGCTTAGATGTGATTATCACCTAATGATTTTATGTACATTTAATTTAGTTATTTTTAAAATATTGTATTTGGAATGTCATTAATATTTTACAGTTACTTATGAATGTTGTGGTAATAAGTATTTGTGGTCATTTATATTAGTCGAAGATGAAATAATGTTTTTTTTTTTAATACTGTATTTGGAATGTCATTAATATTTTACCGTTACTTATGAATGTTGTGGTAATAAGTATTTTAGGTCATTTATATTAGCCAAAGATGAACAAATGTTATGTTTTTGTTGTTTAAAATATATTTTTGAATAGATTAATGGATTCAACACCCTTACCCTTGGGCACTTGAATTCAAATTAAACAACTTAAACTCAAATTTTGGAAAATCTCTAATGGATTTTGGTGAAAATTCTATGTGGTTTCATGCCCAAAAAAATTCTACCAATAACCTCTCAATAATATAGGTGCTTAACTATATTGATCCACTATTGAACCAAGCCTAAATGATAGAGATCCAAAAAATGTTATCAATATAAATAATAATAAATAATTTATGTAGTAATGTTAGTTAGTTTAAATTATTAGTTATCATAGGTTGCCATAATTAAAAAATATTAGAATTAAATTTTTGTTTGGTTATTTTTAAAATACTGTATTTAGAGATTTAATTTCCACTAAATATTTATAATAGTAGTCACACATTAAAAGTTTATATTTATCTCAAAACTAGTTGTGCCCTTTTTACTCTTTAATTAAATAGATTATATAAACAAAATTATAAATAAATTTCTTATTAACATGAGTTATGGTTTTTTAGGCATGTGGTATTAGTAAATCACAGTATTAGTTCATGGTATTGTAATAAAGCCTCTTTACAAGTTAAGAATCTCCATGGTAAAGTGAGGATGAATCTCCATAGTTACCAATCTTGTTGCCTGCTTTTTTAAATGAGAGTTCTCTTTAGTGAGACTTTTTGGACTTTGAGGTGAAATCTTGTAGTATGCTATTTAAACTGGTTTTTTTTATTGTATATATGGATTCAGCACCCTGAAAACTCCCTCGCACACTTCGATTACCCATCAAGCTGGTGATTTCAATCAATTCCTGTTTGATTTTAGTGATATTAGACCAGATAAATCTATTGGAAAAGCTTCCAAAACGTCTCACTAGAGACAACTAGTTTTAAATGTATATATGTTGTTAGATTTTAAACTTCTGTGGTGTTCCTTTGTAGAGAAAAAGTTCGGATTTCCCATAATGGTATATATGTTTTTGACTCATATATTATTTTTTATAATTAATAAAAATAATAATACTTTAAAATAAATTAATAAATTAATAAATTTTTATGTTTTTTTTAATCTTGACAATCCAAAACATATCACGAGGTAATTATTTTCATGCTTATAGGTATTTACCAACTATTTAATTTATATGACTATAATTGTTTTATATACATTTTAATACACTATTATACATACAATAGTATAATATTCTTTTTAAACTATGTTGAATAGTGACAGGATAGAGTAGTTATGAAATATTTTGATATAAACCATTATGTATACAACATGATAACATTTATAATATTTATTTTTTAAACCATAGTGTATCCAGTTGGAATAAAGATCATATCTTTAGGCTATTACTATAATAAGAAGAATATATCTAACAACTTAGATATATCAAAAATTTATAACTTTGCAAAAGCCAAGACAACATATGAACAAAAACAACTATTATTCAAACCTTATCACAATAAACCAAAATATACTTTAGAATTGTACCAATTAAATAAAATAACAAACAATTCTCCAATAATATATATATCCATGACATATTCATAAACATCATTAATATCTTTAAAAAATCATGTATAAAAACATACATTATTATTTCATTTTTTTATGAAATAAGATACAAACTTGACATTGTAAAATTTAATATTCCTTTTAGTGTGCCCCAACTTACCTAAGCACCTACCTAAGCTTATATCCCTCTTAAAAGAATGTGCTACCTGCTTGCTTGGTAAAAGTACACCACCGAAGCTTAATTTGCAAATCATAATTTTTATTGAGCTAAGACTTCCTAATATAAAGTCGTTAACCCAATTCATAACGAAATATTCATACCCAAATATTTTGTTATTCACTCTCATTCCTCGGTGGATTTTCTTTTTTTTCCAAATAATTATTTTTCGATTTTTACCCCCACCTTTACTTGTGTTATCAAAAACAACTATTATTTTCAACAATATTAACATGAAAAAATTCCCTAAAAAGTTAGGATTTTTTTCATAGTTAATTAATCTGTTGTTGTGGTGCTGTTCGCTTCTGTGCTGTTTTTTTCCATTCAAAATTATATATTTTAAAGAAGTTTTTTAGCTGGAGGAAAGCTAGATCATTGGTAGAATAAGAGAAAATTTGTTTAGAGAGTTTTAAGTTTTAATAAAACCAAAATTAACATAAGAATGATTTTTTTTTAATTTTTTTTTAAATTCAAAAGTATTATCTAAATAAAACTTAAATATTTTTATAAGTTTTTGAAGAAAAAATAAAAATGACATAGAATGCTTAAACATAGTATGAATTAGAATAAATCTATCCATCCACCTCGATGGAACTTATGCAACTAGAATGTGGGTGTCACTTCTTAAGCTTGGTGCATTTTTTGGTTCAATATGACTTGGCCTACTACCTATGTCCTTTAACTACAATTGAATAGCGTCCATCATCAAAAGAATCTTGCGATTAGGATCATTTTTCTCAAGAAAGGAGGAGAGATTTATTGTCCCAATACAAGTCAATGGTGTATAAATATTGATTTTGCTAGCCTTAGGTACTGCTAATTTAGCCAAGACCTCTAAATCTAAGAGGCATTCACACTCACTAACCACTTCAGCTTTCATGTCCCAAGGGTTTTGGTCATGTAATAATCTTGTGGAGAAATCACCATGAAAAAAACTCTCGAGCTTCCCAAAGAACCCATGTCTCTACTACCACACTATATTGAGCTTTGAGTCAAATCATGGCTACAATTACAAGGAGTTGAAACTGGGGAAAGGTTGTTAATGTAGAAGGATGAGAGATATACATGCAAGTCTGAAGCCTAGAGAACCGCGAGATAATGAGAGAATCCAATTAGTGCAGGAAGTAATCTCTCATCCTGAGACACAGCATCAACGAGGGCCACTCTCACCCTCTCTTGGGCAAATAGTATGGCGAAAGTTCATGACCAGAAGCTACTTCATACCAGGTTTCACCATTAGATCTAGATTGTAAAATTGTATGTTGTTGGATTTTGGGGTTAATGCACTATGAATTATGTAGATTAATGTAACACAGGGCTGCCCTCGGGAATGAAGCAGTTTGGTCCGAATAAGTTTCCATACTTCTTGGTTTCTCTGGAATAGTTTTTCAACAGTAGTTTTCTTGGATGTGAATGCATTTTAACCTTCATATAGACTGTGTCCATGAGTTATGTGGATGGAATTGAGGCTTGCATGACTATTTTACTTGTTTATATTTCTCTTATCCTAGTAAAGGCCATATATTTTGGGTATAAGGCTGATGTTAAATCACAAAGATAGTGGGATATACCATACCTCCTCATCCCAAGAATCTTTATCTGAATCATATTCACAGGCACCTATATGGTATAATAAATGGTATGGTATATGGTCCAAATGGATAAATTAGATCATTATATCTCGACCTTGTAAGAAATATGGTGTTCGCATGTGCTCGAGGTGGTGGACATGCCCAGGCTGTATATGTTGTTGTTGCTGCCATGTGTAGCTTTCATGGAAGGTCACTAAACTAGTTTTTCCAGCGATTTCAATTTTCGCTACTGTACAACGACTCTATTGCCGAAATTTTTTGAATAAACTTTCAGATCGGGTGAGTTATGAAGGAGTAGGTGGATCTGACTTGGGGCTGACGTCTTTTGAATTCTCAAGATATTATCTCCCTGGGATCCACTATATATGACTTTGGATTTCAAAGGTGGCGACAGCTATTTATGGTGTTCCTGATGTACTTATGGTACGACTAAAAAGAGAATGTATAAAACACTCATGGATTCTGACGTAGGTGTGGGGTGTAGATCTAGGTCTGTCTTCCTTGCAGTGATTAGGGGTTGTGGGAGCTGACATGGTTCTGATGCACATACACTTCTCGAGATATCTTCTTTCTCAGGTTTACCTTTCTGAGGTGCCTGGAATATAAAGATGGCGGCTGTTATTTCTGAGGATTTCTGTAGGTATTTGTGTGAGCTGAAAAGGCACTGTCGTATATTGATTTCTCGATTTTTTCTTCTCTGGGTTGCCTTCATTAGGGAATTGGTTTGGAAAAGTGGTGCTAGCGATTTATGGAAGATTCGTTGTACTATAGGATGACATACAAGTTCTCAATTTAATAATGCACCAATTTTGACGGAGATATGGGGTGGAGTGTCAATATGTGACTACTTTGAGTTGATGCTGTCCGATTTCATCATTGCACCCTAATTAAAGTTTGGGCTTGGCTACTATATGAGTGGTGGGGTGATTTATGGAATTACACATTTTTCAACGTCAAATTGGCCTTCTGAAAGCTTGATGTACGCTAGCCTCTGTCACTGAGATCCAACACTTATATTATATTGTATTATTGCCTCTGACGATAATTTTCGATGGCTCCCTACAATACCGGCGGTGTGGGTTTCGTCGACGATGGGCTGATGGGATGTACACACTGACTTCATATCTTATTGAACTGGGTATATCATGGAGGAATTAAATGAAGGTTTATCTTCTGATGCTTCGGCACATGAGGCTTTCATTGCAGCGACCACTGCTGCGAAATAGAGGCATACTAGAGATTCTGACGTGGATGAATTGATTATCAAACAAGCTCTTTCGCACTCACCTAAGGGTGATTTGAATGTGCATGGTCGGTTCAAAGGAAAATTCCATAGGAAAAACAACTGTGGATGTGGTAGGAGGAAGCAGAACGTTTACAAAAATAATATGGAGATTAGGGAGATTAACTTGGATTATGAGGACCTATGTGGCAGGGTGGCGAGCCTGCAAAAGCGGGCTTTAATTGGAAGATGGATGTTCCCAGATGGAAGTGAAGTCGATATGGGAAGCTGGGTTAAACAATATTGGAACCACATCATTGGATATACTCCAAAAGTCATCATGCTCTTGAATGGATGGTTTAGTATCCATTTTATGGATCAAAAGGATGTATACAAGATTATTCATAGGACTTGGGTTTGGGGCCGTAGCTTCATGCAACTGGTTCCCTGGTATTTAGGTTTTAACCTGGTCATGGAAGCTCCACGTAGTTGTGTAGTGTGGGTTAAGTTTCCTGGGATTCCACTTGAGTTTTGGACCCTGAATGCTCTTAGAGCGATTGGGAACTCCATTGGTTGCACTAAATACATTGATCTGAGTATAGTTAGCACCAGCGATAAAATAATTGCATGGCTTTTGGTTGAGGTGAATTTTGTTGGTGGTTTACCTGGGGATGTGGATTTGATATGGGGACATCACTGACATCATCAAAGAATCGATTTTTGGGGCATTCACTTCAGATGTCTCATATGCCACAAAATCGGCCACCTATGGGAGAACTGTCCATTTCGTCTATGATGCGACCGTGCAGGGATTTTTGGTGCAGTGGGCGGGCGATAGAATCAAGCTACTGCTGGCACTTCGGGAGGTCTATTATTAAGTAATTCAATTTCCTCATCTTCTGATGATGATGCATATGTCTCTGCTAGTGGGCATATTGATATGACTGCACATATTAATGATGGGGCAACTCAGGATATATGCTTTTCTAGGCCTAGTCTAACTGAGAAAAGGGTGGTGGAGACCGAGAGTAATCCTAATCAAAATAATATTTGTATAGTTCCCCACTCTATTTTCGGGCATGAGAGGGTTATCTCCCCTGTTACCGAACTTGCTCTGACCATCCTTTATTTCAGTCCACAAATTATTCTATTGGGGAATCGTCTTATGTATAGGAGGAAAAGAATCCTAATGTGTCTCAACTTTCTCCAGATATGTTGATTTCTCCAATTGAACCTGTGGTCCTTTCTGACTCCCCTAGGAACTCGGTAGGGAGTTATATTTAATCACTTATGGGTAACCCAAATCTTTACTTGGCCGCCCTCGTTGTTTTTGATAAACCCCCTATGTCCACTGATGTTAGCATATCCCCCACTTCTGCCACTAATACCATGGTTAGAAATAAATCCAAAGCCAGAAGAAGACAGTTCAAGGGTAGGTTAAGATCCATTTCACTGTTCTCCGAAGATTAGGAGAACCTCACTGATATTCCTATTGTTGCGGTTGATGATATAAGTGGGGATCTATGGGCGCTTAGAGCAAGCAACCCTGCAGATGGGACGCTATGACTCAAATACTTTTTATGAATATACGGGGGATGGGCGATGCCTCCAAATTACATTGCCTCAGGGATCTTTTTGCTTCTAAGGACCCTGTTTTCATTTTGTGTCAAGAAACTTTATGTCGCTGGGAAAATGCTATCAAATCTTTTTTAAGTATCCGATCGGGGTGGTGTGCTGTGATAGTTGATGCTACAGGACATTCGGGTGGTATGATTTCTTTATGGAACCCACACAAGTCTAATTTCAGGGCCTATAGTTTTTTTGGTGGGATGCCGTTATCTGGTTATTTTCAGGGTATGGAGGGTATTTTCAACATCATCAACCTCTATGCACCATATCATAATAGATTTAATTTCTGGAACCGAATGCAGGATTCGGGGATCCTTTCTATGCAGAATTTGATTATCATGGGAGATTTTAATTCCACATTACAGGATGATGAAACCTGGGGTGCTAGGGTCAGATGTGATCCTCTGTCTAATTACATGAATGATATGTTTAACACACATCACATAATTGATATTTGGACTCTCCCATTAATTCCCACTTGGACTAATAAAAAAGCGGGAGTTATTTTTATAGGAAAAAGACTGGACAGGGCCATGGTGAGAGACAACTTGATTAATACATTGGGTGTCCCTAGATCTTCGGTGCTGGTATCAGATATTTCAGACCATATGCCGATTCTATTAACATGGAAGATGGGAAGTAAGTCCAAAGGGATGCCCTATAAGTTCAATCGCGCATGGTTGGGTGATAAGGAATATATTCATCTTATAAAGGAATTGTGGCAGGATGAGGTTGATCTGGATGAGTTATTGGGTTGGGATCATTTTCATTACAAACTGCAAAGGCTAAAGAGGGCCTCCAAAGAGTGGGAGATTAAAAAAAAATTGCTCGCAAGGCTGAGCTTCGATCCATATCAGACAAGATTAATGAAATTTATTCGGGTTTCAGAGTTGATGAACCGGATGAGGAAACATATGGCATCTTGAAGGAACTCGGGAACAAGAAGAGGGAGATTCTTAAAATTGAAGAGATTACCTGGAAGCTCAAAAGTAGAGTTACATGGTTAAAGGAGGGGGGCCTAAATACTAAATTCTTTCACAAATGTGCAAATGATAGAAAAAACAGGAATGTTATTTGGCGCATCAAAAGAGAAGATGGCAGTTATGCGATTTCTACTCCTGAGATTCAAAGGGAGGCCCTCCTACATTTATCGTATTTTTATCGAGTGGATCACAGAATTGATGCTAATAACTAGAATTTGATACTTGAACACATTAACAGAATGTTTGATGAGGAGGATATTAAATCCTTAAATGAGAAAATTACTGTGAGTGAAGTGGAGGTAGTTCTTAAATCGTTTTCTCATGATAAATGCCCGGGGCCGGATGGATGGCCTTTGGAATTTTTCTTGTTCTTCTTTGATATTATGGGTGCTGAGATTACGGAGGTGGTGGAGCTGATCAGAACTAGGGGACATATTCTAGCAAATCTTAACTCCACTTTTATTGTGCTCATACCAAAATCTGCTGATCCATCTTCTTTTGGGGATTTCTGGCTGATTGCACTATGAAATTTGATTTACAAGATATCCTCCAAGATCATTGCAAACCGATTAAAAGGGACTCTATCAGGCCATATATCAATGGAACAATATGGTTTTCTCAAAGGAAACTCTATACATGATGCCATTTTAGTTGCACGGGAGGTATTACATTCTATGCACTCAGACAAATGGGAGGCTGTGGTTATGAAGATTGATCTATATAAGGCATATGACACTCTGGACTGGTCATATGTACGCCTTGTATTGCTTAAGATTGGTCTGCCTATAGGATCATCCGATGGATTATGTACTGTATCACTATGGTGAGATATGCTATGATTATCAACGGATTGCCTACATCATTTTTTGAAGCAGGTAGGGGACTTTGACAAGGGTGTGCTCTATCCCCTCTCATCTTCATTCTAATTATGGATGGCTTTAGCAAGATCATGCATATGGCAGAAAAAAAAAGGATATATAAAAGGTTTTTCATTTTCTGATTCGATAACTTCCACATATTCCCTCTTTGTGGATGACATGTTATTATTTGGTTCTCTTATTAGGAACCACTGATTCTATATCCATTAAATGTTAAAGAGATTTGGATCAGTGATGGGACTTTGCATAAACAAAGAGAAATATTTTCTACTATTTGAATATGGTGATATGGAGGAAATTTCTTTTATTGCTAGTTTCCTTGGGATCAATTTCAAGATGGCATTGGATGGTCTTCAATATCTTGGATACAAAATCAAACCATGTGGATACAAGAATAGGGAATGGATGTGACTGGTTAGCAGGTTCAGAGAAAGGATCAATAGATGGACTCGTAGGTGGTTGACTATGGGTGGCAGACTCATCATGATACAGACAATTTTATCTCAACTGATTGTCTTCTGGGGACAAATCTTCTATTTAACTGAACAGATTATTAATAAGATTAATAAGATAATCGCTCAATTTCTCTAGGGGGGTACCAGCATGACACAGAAATATCATCTATGTAATCTGGATGTATTATGTCGCCCAAAATCACATGACGGATGGGGTATTCTGAATTCGAGGGTCTTTAATAAGGCTTTGTTGGTTAAGTCTTTTTGGCAGGATATTAAGGGCAATGGTATTTGGAACGATATCATCAGATGTAAATATCTGGAGGGAGACACCCTTCATCAATTACTCTGTCAGGAGTTTTCTTTTCCGAGGGCTATCTCGACTATTTGGTGGAGCTTCAAAAAAGTATTAGGACATGTTGCTGATCAATTGACTTGGTTTTTTCTTGATGGTGGTCGCATCCCTTTTTGTTTCAAACACATTCTGGGTTTTCGAACACAGTCTAGACCATCACCCCATCTCCTCCATTGTCTTGCACACTGGGGCATAATCTTTTTATCTCAAACTATACATTATTGGTCCTTTGATGCCCCAATATTCAAAACAACAGAACAATTGGGCCTTGGAAGCGATGATGCAGAGGAATGGAAACACTTCTATGATATGCTAAGGGCGACTGGTATATGTTATGATCGGGGGGGGGTGATCAGGTTATTTGGGACAGGCCTACTAAAGAGAATTTTGTAATTGTCAAGGATATCTACCAACGCATCAACATTTCCTTATATGCGGGCCAACTTTCCAGGATTTTCTTTCCTTTCTGGTGCAGGAAAATTCCTACTAAAATCATTCTGTTCGGATGGTTGGTATGGCGGGGTAAAATTCTGACTTGGGATAGCCTTACCAAAAGAGGGAATTATGGGCCTAGCAGGTGCGCATTATGGTGTGTGGAGGAGGAATCTATTCAACATTTATTCTTCGAGTGCTCTATTGTATCTTATTTGTGGAAGATGTCCAGCCGTTATATAATGGATCCTACATGGATTCCGAAGGATTTTATTAGCACTGCTCTGGAATGGGACAAATTAATTCGTAAGTTCAAATCACTTCCATTCTTCTTCATATGGGAGGTCTGGTTGGCTCGGAATAGGCTTTTGAAATCCCTTATATATTTTCCTCTATTATGAGATTGATTGAAGAGAGGACTCTGCCTGAAGTGGTGGAGATGGATGGTTCTCATCGTATCAGGCCCCACGAGATCTCCATTCTTGCTATCTTTTTTGATGGGGCTTGCAATGAGGGTATCATTGGTTGCGGTGCTTGGATTAAGCTGTCACAAAGAGAAAGGATACATATATATTGGAATGGCGGCTCTGGTACTAACAAAAAAGTGGAACTTATGGCATTATGGGGTGGCCTTATGGCGGCCATCAATTTAAATTTGTAGAATGTCAGTATCTATGGTGACTCCAAACTGGTCATTGAATGCATAACTAGTCGCACCAATTTGATAAATCTGGGTTTACATGGATGGCTTGAGAGGACACAAATGTTATGGCAAAGATTGATCCATCCGCCTATTATTCACATATATAGAGAAAACAATATGAGGGCTGATAGATTATTGAAACATGGTATCTATGCTAATTTTGGGGTTTTGAAGGTTATACAATATAGAGATGGAAATCAAATCTGGAATAGTTCTATTCCGATTCCTTAAGCTAGCTGATCTATCTTACAAGCAAGCCTGTTCACCTTTTCTTTTTTCCACGCTTTTCCTTCCGTATGCTACTGGACTTCTTATTATTACAGTCATACACTTTTTCTTCTCATCATTTCAAGCAAGCCGGATATGTGTCCACATCTCCTATGATTACATGAGAATACTTTATTCAGATGCAGAGTGGACTGTCATTCTCCACAAGCGAGCCTGTCACTTTATATTGATGAATAGGTTTCTGTTCTCAGGTGAGCCTAATCTCATATCGCTTTTTGTCTTCATTATGATTTCTATATGATGAGTTACAGGTTCAGGTATTGGTAACTTTGATATACATAGAGCCCTCTTGCATAATTGATATACAGATTATATTTTATGAAAAGATGCAGGAATGGATGGACTTGACATATTTTGGAATCTGATATTTTGTAAGGAGTGGTTTAATTCCCTCCAGAAATTTGTGATGTTTCCACAGTATTTATGGTATTTTTTCTTTCTTAGAAGGGGGACTCGCATACTGTGGCAATGATGATCTAGATTTTCTCACTGATTGCAGCTGAGAATGTAATGTTTTGTTTAATGTACTATCATATATAATATACAACATTTTTTTCTTTTTGAAAAAAAAAAAGAAAAGAAAGAAGAAGAAGAAGGAAGGAAGAAGAAGATGAGAGAATAAAGCTTAGAGAAAGGTAGTAAACAATGAAGGAGAACATAGAGTAGTAGAGCCCAATAAAATATCTGTAACAGAGCCAACCTTGCAAAATTGAATTGAAACTTAAGAAAAAATAAAAAAAGATAGGGTGTCAACTAAAATAAGAATGGAGGAGGGTTGTTGCGAAGAAAAATAGAACTCCAACATGAAACAAAAATAAATCAAACCGATTACCTTCAAGGAGCATGTGGATGTCCAAGATGAAATCACCCAATACGAGGATTGCCATACCAAATCACCCAATACGAGGATATCCATAGTTTTAAATTACATGATGCGTTTATAATTTTTAAAGTTTACATTTATTTTGAACCGTAAAAATGTTAATAAATTTGAGTAACTTTTTAATTTTATTTATAAATATTTGATACTATATATTTTTAAATATTTAAATGTTTTATATAATTTTAAAATAAGTTATTTTAATTTTATAAAATTTAATTAAGTCATTTTATTTAAAAATAGAAACTAACACATTTTTAAAAACAAAATTGACAAAATTGAAGAGAAGGAAACATGAAAATTAAATAATTTTTATTTTCTAACTAGGAAATCTTTTTAAGAAGTATGCATGGAGTTAGGTTAAAAAATAAATAATTAAGTTGAAATGGATAGATTGTTATAAGGAATTACATTAGTAAAAAAAATACAAGTAATAAAAAAAAGAATTTTATGGGACTTGTTCATCATCCAACACTTATGCAAAGAAATGTTGTGTAAGGACAAGTATATGGAGAACCTAATGAAAAGAATAATAAGTCTTAGAGGATATACTTCAAAAAAATTACTTCCACATCCTTGGGAGTCAAAATGAAGAGGCTTAGAGATGTGCTAATTAAGTATGTCATCTTTTGGAAGGGAAACTAGAAATGATGTTGAGATTTTCTGTTTTAGATAAAATAGGCAAAATCTCAGTAGGTGACAAAAATTAGGAATTAGTTCATAGATTAGCTCCAGTTTGTTGGGAGGGAGTTAATGCATCCTAAATTTGAGTTGAGAGGATTTATGAGGCTGTTAGATTCTCCTGCTATATAACAGGTATCCATACGTTTGTTTTGGAGAGTGTGTGTGGGTGTGTGAATTATGTAATCTCCTGTTTGAATTAATAAGATTGTCAATGCCCTGTTGTGTGGATGTAGCCCAGGAGGTTTGGGTGAACCACAGTAAAATCACTGTGTCTTTATGTGCTTGGTTTAATTGCTGTGTGTTAATTGTTTAATGAATTCCGCTGTTGAGATTTTCTGTTTTAGATAAAATAGGCAAAATCTCAGTAGGTGACAAAAATTAGGAATTAGTTCCTAGATTAGCTCCAGTTTGTTGGGAGGGAGTTAATGCATCCTAAATTTGAGTTGAGAGGATTTATGAGGCTGTTAGATTCTCCTGCTATATAACAGGTATCCATACGTTTGTTTTGGAGAGTGTGTGTGGGTGTGTGAATTATGTAATCTCCTGTTTGAATTAATAAGATTGCCAATGCCCTGTTGTGTGGACGTAGCCCAGGAGGTTTGGGTGAACCACGGTAAAATCACTGTGTCTGATTTATTTGATGCGTATTTAATTGTTTCGCTGTGCATGATCTCCAACAATTGGTATCAGAGCTTCTGTTGGAGCTGGAGCTGCTGGTGCGCACTGCTGTTCAACCTGCGTGTTGACTGGCAGCGTGAAGCGCAGAGGATAGAGGCGGATTCAAAAACAATCATTGCTGGACTGCGTAAACAATTGCTGCGTGGGACAGTCACCGGGCAGCGTTGCATGGTGTCGATAGTCCGTGAGCCGTTCCAAAGCTTTGGAAGATTGTGAGCAGACTCGTTGTCTGCCATGAGGCCGTGAGGCCGTGAGTGGACCTTTGCTGAATGTGGAGGTAGCGTGTCCAACGCTGCGTTGAAAGGAGTTGAACGCTGCGTGAAAGTTTGTTCAACGTTGACAGAATGCCGGCCATGCCATCAGATGAAACGATAAGTTGAAACGATTTTTTTTTTTTATATGCCATCGTTTGAAGTTTCATAATATGCCATCATTTTTTTGAAATTTTATGGCATCCATTCGTTTATTTTATATGCCTCATAAAAAATCAAAAATCGAATGGTAATTATTAAGAGCATATGTTATATATATTGAAATCGATATGGCATATTGAAAATCGATTTGGAGTTGTATGAAATCGATTATTAAAGTTTTGTAAATGGTCAAATAAAATCGATATACATAATCGATTGTTTTATAGTTTTTTTTTAAATCGATATGTAAAGATTTTGAAAAAGGGGCTTTTATGCCATTATTTTTTAAGGTGAAGTTTTTTTTTAAAACATCGATTTATATAAATCGATTTGAGGGCTTTGTATGAAGTGAAAGGCATTTTTTAAAGGCAAGGTCAAGGATAATTTTTTTTTTTAAAGGCAGTGAGAGGCACTTAAAGGAAGGCAAGGGAAATTTTTTTTTAAGGCATTTTTTAATTAAAAGGGCATTCTTTATTTGAAAATTGGTTCTGGAGATTACTGTGTTTTTTGCTGAAACAAGATGGCGAAAACTCAAAATGCCCGGTTTGAAATTGATAAGTTCAATGGCAAGAACAATTTCGAGATCTGGAAGCTTAAGATGCACGATATGCTGGTTCAACAAGGCGTGGCGAAAGCGCTGTTGGGGAGGAGCAAAAGGCCTTCTTCCATGACGGAGGATGAATGGGATGAGTTGGATAATAGAGCTCTGATTGCAATTCGGTTATGTCTGGCAGATGACGTTCTGTTCAACATTGTGTCAGAGAAGACCGCTGCAGGCTTGTGGATAAAGCTTGAAAAGCTCTACATGACGAAATCCTTGACAAATCGGATTCTCCTGAAGCGGTAGCTATACAGTTTGCGGATGAAGGAAGGTACCTCGGTTACTGACCATCTGAATGTTTTCAATACTCTATTGGTACAATTACAAAGTCTAGATGTAAAATTTGATTCAGAGGATAAGGCAATAACTCTATTGTGTACATTGCCTGAATCGTGGGATCACTTTGTTACTTCCATAAGCTTCAGTAATGCAGTTGTTCTTGAGTTTGACGATGTGGTTGGAGCCATGTTGTCTGAGGAGACGAGGAAGAAGTCGAATGCTGACACCTCTACATCAGAGGCGATGATGGCTAGAGGTCGTTCTAGAGAAAGACGCTCTGGTAAGCGCAGCGATTCGCGTTCAAAGTCGAAAGGGAAGAAGAGCAAAGTGAAGTGCTGGTTTTGTGGCAAATCGGGGCACTTGAAGAAAGACTTCTGGAAGAGACAGCAAACAGAGAGGAAAGGAGACTCTTCGACAGAGAAGAAGGAGGCAAATGCGACAGATACAGGTTCGGCATCTGGTTCAGGTATGAGCGACGAAGTGTTGTCTGTTAATATGTCAAATCATGATCAACATTGGTTGTTAGATTCCGGTGCATCAAATCACATGTGTATTCATAGAGAATGGTTTAAGACATATAGATCTGTTAATGATGGAGTCGTGTACATGGGTAATGATGTCACATCTAATATTGTTGGGATAGGAAGCATACAACTGCAAATGTTTGATGGCACAACTAGAATATTAACAGATGTAAGACATGTTCCAGACTTAAGAAAAAATCTAATTTCACTGGGAGCACTTGACACGAATGGATATAAAACTGTAATTCAAGGTGGAGTTATGAAAATCTATAAAGGAATTTTACTAGTAATGAAAGCTAAGAAAGTAGGAAATCTATTTCAGTTAGAAGGAAGAACAGGGTCAGTTCATGTGTCTACGGTGTCTGAACATGACAGTAGTTCCATTCGCCTATGGCATCAAAGGTTGGGCCATATGAGCGAAAGAGGGTCGAAAATTTTGGCTGATCGCAAGTTACTTCCTAATCTAAGGTCTGGAACGTTAGATTTCTGTAAGCATTGCTTGTTTGGAAAACAAAGTAAACAAAAATTTAAAACAGGCAAACATACTAGTAAAGGCATACTTGATTATATTCATTCAGATGTTTGGGGACCAGCCCCTACAGCGTCATATGGTGGTTCGTCATATTTTGTGTCGTTCATTGATGATTTTTCTAGGAAGGTGTGGGTCTACATGTTGAAAAGGAAGTCTGATGTTTTTTCAGTTTTCAAGCAGTTTAGAGCATTGGTAGAAAACAACACTGGTAGAACAATAAAGTGTTTAAGAACTGACAATGGTGGTGAGTTTACTTCCAAGGAGTTTGACAGCTATTGCAAGGATGCAGGGATCGAGAGACGTAAGACCACGGTTTATACTCCTCAGCAAAATGGAGTTGCTGAACGCATGAACAGGACTCTTCTAGAGAGAGCAAGGAGTATGCTGAGTAACGCTGGTTTGCAAAAGGAGTTGTGGACGGAAGCAGTGGCAACAGCTTGTTATGTGATAAACCGATCTCCATCGACGGCCATAGACTGCAAGATTCCGCAAGAGGTATGGAAAGGACACCCTTGTGACTATTCTAAACTCAGAGTGTTTGGTTGTGATGCATATGCTCTAGTGCCTAAACATCAGCGAACTAAGTTAGATCCAAAGTATAAAAGGTATGTCTTTATTGGGTATGGTGTTGGAACAAAGGGATATAGATTGTGGGATCCTACTACCCGCAAAATCATCATCAACAGAGATGTAAAGTTTAATGAATCCTCTCTTGTACAGTTAGATGTAGATAGTAGATTGAAACAGGATGATGTATTTGATTTTCAGCACATTCAGTTTGATAGCACTTCTAATGATAGTCATGATGACCATAGTTCAGATACTAGTCATGAACAGGTTTCAGAATCAGAACATGAACAGGGTTCAGGTTTAGATCATGAACAGGTCTCAGATACTGATCGGCAAGAAGTTCCTACAGATGGTAGTCAGCCAATCGAGGAAGCACCAGAAACATCCTTAAGGAGGTCGACAAGAATCAAACGGCCACCGAGAAGGTATGATGATTATGTTACTTCAGTTTCTTTGACCGCTAATGACAATGAACCTCTGTGCTATCAGGAAGCAATAGAAGGTTCGAATAGTGACAAGTGGAAAGCAGCCATGAAGGACGAAATTATGGCCTTGAGTAAGAATGGCACATGGGATCTGGTTGAGCTTCCGAAAGACAGGAAAACTGTGGGGTGTAAATGGGTTTTCAAGATTAAACGGGGTGTGAATGATACGGAGGACAGGTACAAAGCGAGACTGGTCGCAAAAGGGTTTTCTCAGAAAGCAGGCATAGACTTTCATGAGATTTTTTCACCAGTTGTTAAAATAGTTTCAATTCGAATTGTGTTAGCTTTAGTTGCTTTGTTTGATTTAGAGTTACAACAACTAGATGTTAAGACTGCCTTTCTACATGGAGATCTAGATGAGGAAATTTATATGGAACAACCGGAAGGGTTTGTTCAGCATCGCAATAAGAAATTTGTCTGCAGGCTCAAGAAGTCATTATATGGCTTGAAGCAGTCGCCTCGGCAGTGGTATAAGAAGTTTGATTCTTTCATGTTGAGTCAGAAATATGTTAGAAGTGAATATGATCATTGTGTGTATTTCAAGCAATTGAAAAATGGCATGTTCATTATCCTAGTGTTGTATTTTGACGATATGCTTTTAGCAAGAAAAAGCATTGATGAAATCAACAGGTTGAAGACTCAGATGGCAAGGACATTCGATATGAAAGATCTAGGAGCAGCAAGACAGATTTTGGGCATGGAGATTTTCAGAGACAGGAGTAATGGTAAGCTATGGCTATCACAACAGAAGTATGTTGAGAAGATACTTTTGAGATTTGGTATGAATAATGTGAAGCCTGTGTCAGTCCCTTTCGCTTCCCATTTCAAGCTTTCTTTGGGTTTATGTCCTAATACAGATGAAGAAAAGGATTATATGTCTCGAATTCCATATGCTAATGTAGTAGGATGTTTGATGTATGCGATGGTTTGTACTCGACCAGATATTTCACATGCAGTTGGGGTTGTCAGCGGGTACATGGCAAATCCGGGTAAAGAACACTGGTCAGCAGTGAAATGGGTGCTTCGGTACTTGAGAGGCACAAGTAGTTATTGTATCACTTACAATAAGAGTAGTGAATTTGTTTGCGGATATGTTGATTCCGATTTTGCAGGTGATTTAGATAAGAGAAGGTCGACTTCAGGGTACGTCTTTACTCTTGCAGGTGGAGCTATTAGCTGGATGTCAAAGCTACAGAATATTGTTGCTTTATCCACTACTGAAGCAGAATACATTGCTGCTTCGCATGCTTGCAAAGAGGCGGTTTGGTTGAAAGGTTTGCTTGGTGAGTTTGGTAGGTTACAGGACAACATCAGGTTACTTTGTGATAGCCAAAGTGCAATACATTTGGCTAAGAATCCGGCCTATCATAGTAAGTCAAAGCATATTCCAATTAAGTACCATTTTGTAAGACAGGTTATTACTGAAAGGGGAGTCTCTCTTGAAAATGTGCATACAAAGGAATATTGTGCAGACATGTTCACGAAACCAGTTTTGTTGGAGAAGCTGCGTTGGTGTTTGGCTTCTCTTGGCTTGCAGAAGAGATAAAATAATAAAAGAACAGGGCATCAGACTAATTGTTGTCAAGGTGGAGATTGTTGAGATTTTCTGTTTTGGATAAAATAGGCAAAATCTCATTAGGTGACAAAAATTAGGAATTAGTTCCTAGATTAGCTCCAGTTTGTTGGGAGGGAGTTAATGCATGCTAACTTGAGTTGAGAGGATTTATGAGGCTGTTAGATTCTCCTGCTATATAACAGGTATCCATACGTTTGTTTTGGAGAGTGTGTGTGGGTGTGTGAATTATGTAATCTCCTGTTTGAATTAATAAGATTGCCAATGCCCTGTTGTGTGGACGTAGCCCAGGAGGTTTGGGTGAACCACGGTAAAATCACTGTGTCTGATTTATTTGCTGCGTATTTAATTGTTTTGCTGTGCATGATCTCCAACAAATGAATGGGGAATTGGGAGGGAGGAGTCTTCCATAATCCCAATGAAATATGCTTTGGTGACATTAAAACAAAAAAAAATATCATAACAAGCTCAAGGAAAATGTGTCAATAGCTAGGATAAGGGGATGTTTAGGAGTTCGTTGTCAAAGAAAATGTGTCAATAGCTAGGATAAGGGGATGTTTAGGAGTTCATTGTCAAAAAATAAGTGGGTGTTCAACAAATGTCGTGCACCCCATTTGAAATCAACATATGCAAACAATGCTTCATTCTACCACCACAAATACCACATAATGCAAAGGACAAAAGGTGATTCAACAACAAACCTCTTTCACATGATTATAGTTACATCTTAGTCAAGTGGACTAATGAAGTATTATGCTAGTCACTTGTGGGGCACTTCTGCGACAAGAAGCTTGCATTATGCGATGAAAAAATCAACGTCTCACTCACTAGTATGCATTTCCAATTCAGGACTTCAATTGGGCCAAAAATATATAAGACTATGCTAGCAAATTTGGAAAGTCCCATGGCTCTTCAACGAAATAAAAATTTCACAGGTAAGAGTTTATCTCTAGGTTGAATTATGCATTCATAATTGGGGTCCCTGGACTGGGTGAGGGAGCAAAAAATATATTGATTATGAAAATAGAAGTTATTTGTTGGCTCTTGGTGAACTAAGTCATCCCTCGAAGGGTGGTTGTGGAAGAAACTCAATAAACGAAAGGGTTTTCAGTCTATGTGAAGTATGTGGCTCCCTAAGTAATTCTATCTTTGAGCAAGCTCGTGGAAAAGCTACCTCAGATATTGTGAGTAAAATTGGGTGGAAACTCGTTTTAAGAGAGTGCTTGTAGGATCCTAAAGGATTTAACATAACTAGAAAATGGAGGAAAACCAATCAGCGAAGCGGAAATGGGACAGAAGTCGACAACTTGGGGTTGTGACAAATATTTATAATGAGCAAAAAAATTGATTTATGGAGACAGGACAAGTTCTGAAGAAAACATAGGGCCATCCTTGTGTATTCATACCCACATGGAACAAGATGTGGTTAGGCTAAGACCAACAACTTGATGCTTGTAGCATAGAAGTGCACCAACTACAAAGAGAGAGGCATACATACTATAGATAAAATCGATGCAATACAAATGTATATGCTTGTCATGAATATGAAATAACAAGAGTAGCTAATGAATATTGTCAATCCAAAGGAGTAAGTCCAAGAATTGAATGAGAGGTTGCCCAAACAAATTAATGAAACTAATGCAGATTAAGAGATTACAAGCACACATCAATACTATGATTATCAACCTTGTGGAGACCAATGCTACAATGTTAGAGCAATCAGTGCGCAGGAAATTAAAAGACACAACAACAGCAAATAAACCATACACAGAAGACAGAGTTTAACGTGGTTCACCCAACCATTCTGGGCTACGTCCACCAAACATAGGCATCGGCAATCTTTATTATCAAACAGGAGATTACAAACTCTCACACACTCTCAAATCATCCGTATGGATACCTGTTTTATAGCAAGGAGAATCTAACTGCCTCATAAATCCTCTCACATCAAATTTAGGATGCATTAACTCTCTCCCAACAACCTGGAGCTAATCTAGCAACAAATTCCTATTGTTGTCACGCACTGAGATTTTTGCCTATTTTAATTAAAACAGAAAATCTCAACAATCTCCACCTTGACAACAATTAGCCTGATACCCTATTTTTTTATTATTTTTATCTTTTCTGCAAGCCAAGAGAAGCCAAACACCAACGCAGCTTCTCCAACAAAACTGGTTTCGTGAACATGTCTGCACAGTTTTCCTTTGTATGCACCTTTTCAAGAGAGACTCCCCTTTCAGTAATAACACAAATGTTACAAAATGGTATGGTGGAATATGCTTTGATTTACTATGATAGACGAGATTCTTAGCCAAATGGAATGCCACTTTGACTATCACAAAGTAACCGATACATGTCATGTAACCTGCAAACTCACAAGCAAACCTTACCAACCAGGCAGCACTCTTTGCAAGCATGCGAAGCAGCAGTATATGCAACGATGGTGGATAAAGCAACAATGTTTTGTAGCTTTGACATCCAGCTAATAGCTCCACCTGCAAGAGTAAAGACATACCCTGAAGTTGACCTTCTCTTATCCAAATCACCTGCAAAATCAGAATCAACATATCCGCAAACAAATTCACTACTCTTATTGTAAGTGATACAGTAACTACTTGTGCCTCTCAAATACCGAAGCACCCATTTCACTGCTGACCAGTGTTCTTTACCCGGATTTTCCATATACCTGCTGACAACCCCAACTGCATGTGAAATATCTGGTCGAGTACAAACCATCGCATACATAAAACATCCTACTACATTAGCATATGGAATTCGAGACATATAATCCTTTTCTTCATCTGTATTAGGACATAAACTGGAAGAAAGCTTAAAATGGGAAGCTAAAGGGACTGACACAGGCTTCACATTGTTCATACCAAACCTCAAAAGTATCTTCTCAACATACTTCTGTTGTGATAGCCACAGCTTACCATTACTCTTGTCTCTGAAAATCTCCATGCCCAAAATCTGTCTTGCTGCTCCTAGATCTTTCATATCAAACGTCCTTGCCATCTGAGTCTTCAACCTGTTGATTTCTTCAATGCTTTTGCTTGCTAAAAGCATATCATCAACATACAACACTAAGATAATGAACATGCCATTACTTAACTGCTTAAAGTATACACAATGATCATATTCACTTCTTATATATTTTTGACTCAACATGAAAGAATCAAATTTCTTGTACCATTGTCGAGGCAACTGCTTCAGACCATACAATGACTTCTTGAGCCTGCAGACAAATTTCTTATTGCGATGCTGAACAAACCCTTCTGGTTGTTCCATATAAATTTCCTCATCTAAATCACCATGTAGAAATGCAGTCTTAACATCTAATTGCTGAAACTCTAAATCAAGCAAAGCCACTAATGCTAACACAATTCTAATTGAAACAATTTTAACCACTGGTGAAAAAATCTCATGAAAGTCAATACCGGCTTTCTGAGAAAACCCTTTTGCAACCAGTCGCGCTTTGTACCTGTCTTCCGTATCATTCACACCCCGTTTTAGCTTGAAAACCCATTTACACCCCACAGTTTTCCTGTCTTTCGGAAGCTCAACCAGATCCCATGTGCCGTTCTTACTCAAGGCCATCATTTCGTCCTTCATGGCTGCTTTCCACTTGTCAGTATTCGAACCTTCTATTGCTTCCTGATAGCACAGAGGTTCATTGTCATTAGCAGTAAATGCAACTGAAGTAACATAATCATCATACCTTCTCGGTGGCCGTTTGATTCTTGTCTACCTCCTTAAGGATGTTTATGGCTGACTACCATCTGTAGGAACTTCTTGCCGATCAGTATCTGAGACCTGTTCATGATCTAAACCTGAACCCTGTTCATGTTCTGAAACCTGTTCATGACTAGTATCTGAACTATGGTCATCATGACTATCATTAGAAGTGCTGTCAAACTGAATGTGTTGAAAATCAAATACATCATCCTGTTTCAATTTACTATCTACATCTAACTGTACAAGAGAGGATTCATTAAACTTTACATCTCTGTTGATGATGATTTTGCGGGTAGTAGGACCCCACAATCTATATCCCTTTGTTCCAACACCATACCCAACAAAGATATACCTTTTAGACTTTGGATCTAATTTAGTTCGCTGATGTTTAGGCACTAGAGCATATGCATCACAACCAAACACTCTGAGTTTAGAATAGTCACAAGGATGTCCTTTCCATACCTCTTGCGGAATCTTGCAGTCTATCGCCGTCGATGGAGATCGGTTTATCACATAACAAGCTGTTGCCATTGCTTCCGTCCACAACTCCTTCTGCAAACTAGCGTTACTCAGCATACTCCTTGCTCTCTCCAAAAGAGTCTTGTTCATACGTTCAGCAACTCCATTTTGCTGAGGAGTATAAACCGTGGTCTTATGTCTCTCGATCCCTGCATCCTTGCAATAGTTTTCAAACTCCTTGGAAGTAAACTCACCACCATTGTCAGTTCTTAAACATTTTATTGTTCTACCAGTGTTGTTTTCTACCAATGCTCTAAACTGCTTGAAAACTGAAAAAAAATCAGACTTTCTTTTCAACATGTAGACCCACACTTTCCTAGAAAAGTCATCAATAAATGATACAAAATATGACGAGCCACCATACGAGGTTGTAGGTGCTGGACCCCAAACATCTGAATGGATATAATCAAGTATGCCTTTACTAGTATGTTTGCCTGTTTTAAACTTTTGTTTACTTTGTTTTCCAAACAGACAATGCTTACAGAAATCTAACTTTCCAAACTTCAGATTTGGAAGTAACTTGCGATCAGCCAAAATTTTCAACCCTCTTTCACTCATATGCCCCAATCTTTGATGCCATAAGTGAATGGAACTACTGTCATTTTCAGACACAGTAGACACAAAATCTGGCCCTGTACCTCCTTCTAACTGAAATAGATTTCCTACTTTCTTAGCTTTCATAACTAGTAAAATGCCTTTGTAAATTTTCATTACTCCACCTTGAATTACAGTTTTATATCCATTTGAATCAAGTGCTCCTAATGAAATCAATTTTTTTCTTAAATCTGGTACATGCCTCACATCAGTTAATATTCTAGTTGTCCCATCAAACATTTGTAGTTGTATGCTCCCAATCCCCACAATATTACATGTTACATCATTACCCCTGTACACAACTCCATCATTAATTGATTTATATTCCTTAAACCATTCTTTATGGATACACATGTGGTTTGATGCACCGGAATCTAACAACCAATGTTGACCATGATTTGACACATTAACTGATAATACTTCATCACTCATACCTGAACCAGATGTCGAACCTGTATCTGTCGCATTTGCCTCCTTCTTCTCTGTCGAAGAATCTGGTTTCTTCTCTGTTTGCTGTTTCTTCCAACAGTCCTTCTTCAAATGCCCCGATTTGCCACAAAACCAGCACTTTACTTTGCTCTTCTTCCCTTTCGACTTTGAACGCGAATCGATGTGCTTACCAGAGCGTCTTTCTCTAGAACAACCTCTAGCCATCATTGCCTCTGATGTAGAGGTGTCAGCATTCGACCTCTTCCTGGTCTCCTCGGACAACAAAGCTCCGACGACATCATCAAATTCAAGGATGTCTGCATTACTAAAGCTTATGGAAGTAACAAAGTGATCCCACGATTCGGGCAATGAACACAATAGAGTTATTGCCTTATCCTCTGAATCAAATTTTACATCTAGACTTTGTAATTGTACCAGGAGAGTATTAAAGACATTCAAATGATCAGTAATCGATGTACCTTCCTTCATTCGCAAACTGTATAGCTGCCGCTTCAGGAGAATCCGATTTGTCAAGGATTTCGTCATGTAGAGCTTCTCAAGCTTCGACCACAAGCCTGCGGCGGTCTTCTCTGACACAATGTTGAACAGAACGTCATCCGCTAGACATAACCGAATTGCGCTCAGAGCTCTGTCATCCAACTCATCCCATTCATCCTCCGTCAAGGAAGAAGGCCTTTTGCTTTTCCCCAACAGCGCTTTCGCCACGCCTTGTTGAATCAGCAAATCGTGCATCTTAACCTTCCAGATCTCGAAATTATTCTTGCCATTAAACTTCTCAATTTCAAAACGGGCACTTTGAGTTTTCGCCATCTTGTATCAGCAAAAACACAAACAATCTCCAAATCCAACTTTTAAATAAAGAATGCCCTTTTAAATAAAATCGCTTCAAAAAAAAAATTGCCCTTGCCTTATAATATCATGGCATAATACAATTTAAAAAACCTTCAAATCGATTTTATGGCATATAATACACCTCTTAAATAAAATGCCATCTTAAAAAATATTCATAAAATATGGAGTTACCATATTTTAAAATAAGCATTGACATTTTCAAATGTCAAATCGATTTTTAAACCAAATCGAAACTCACTTCGAAATTCCAACAAACATAATAATAGGCTACACGATTACAGCTTCAAAAGTAATGGGGACAACTAACGTAAGATGCGTGTACTCCAAAACAGTGTGTATCAAGAAAAGTTCAATGAAAAACAGCCTTGTGTATCCTATCTCACTTCCGTATAAATCAAATTCATGCCGAAATTTCAACAACCAAAGAAAACCGGTGACACGATTAATGAGCGTCAAAAGTAACGGAGACACGATTACAGCTTCAAAAGTAATGGGGACTCACTTCGAAATTCTATCTCAGCAATCCACGCAGCAATCCTCCTTACGCAGATACGCTCCACGCGGAGAACAATCGACCTCCACGCGGGTTTACACAAACGACCTCCACGCAGCAATGTACAGGCACCGCAAGTACCCTATACAGCTTCTCGTGGCCTCATTCACCAGATACACACCTCCAGCAATTAACTGCGCTCCATCTCCACGCAGCACCAGCGCTCCAATACACCACGCACTCGATTCACTGCACCGCACCAACAATTGCTCATATATACGCAAGTCCAGCAATCACATATACGCAGGTAGGCGATCGCCGCCAACCACGCAGCAATCATGCTCTCCTTCCCGCAGCAGTTCAGTTGGACAGCAGTTGAATCATGCACCAACAATTCTGTGCATCAGCACTCCAACATTGCTCCGATACCACTTGTTAGAGCCAAGATTGCACAGCAGACAAAAAACATATACACAGCAAATAAATCATGCACAAGAAACACAGAGGTTTAACGTGGTTCACCCAACCAATCTGGGCTACGTCCACCAAACATAGGCATCGGCAATTCTTTATTAATCAAACAGGAGATTACAAACTCTCACACACTCAAACCATCCGTATGGATACCTGTTTTATAGCAAGGAGAATCTAACTGCCTCATAAATCCTCTCACATCAAATTTAGGATGCATTAACTCTCTCCCAACAACCTGGAGCTAATCTAGCAACAAATTCCTATTGTTGTCACACACTGAGATTTTTGCCTATTTTAATTAAAACAGAAAATCTCAACATACAAG
>JAXQQM020072451.1:0-90770 GCA_034641835.2 Pinus albicaulis
CAAAGTGCTGACTCCTTCTCCTCACTGCCCAGAAATCTCCCTTGCTCTCTTTCTCTCCTTCTCCCAATCTGCCCATGAAAGAATGAATGACCTTTTCCTCCTTTTCCTCCTTTAACCTAACCCTAAGTGACTTTTGGGGAATCCCTAAATCCAATGGCTGAGATAGATTGAGATCTAGGGCTGAGATTAAATGCTCATTTAAATCTCACTTTCTATTTTTTAATTCACCCCACTTTAATAAAGACTCACTTAGTCATTTATTTCCAAAGTCACTTTTCCTTTCTAATTTTACATTGACTTTATTAAAGTCACTTTAAAATTAGACTTTAGTAACTTTATCACTTAAAGTCACTTTTAAATTAGATTTGACTTTATAACTTTATAAAGTCACTCTAGTAACTTTATCACTTAAAGTCACTTTTAAATTAGATTTGACTTTATAACTTTATAAAGTCACTTTAGGAGAAAAATTAAATTCTTTTGGACACTTTTCCCTAGGCCAAAGATCAAAGCCTTAGGGAACCACCTATCCTCCGGTATCAAATTTCAACACAAATTTCGTAAAAATTTATAGTTTCCCACCCCGGTTTTCAGTTTTCACCTTATTACTCCAAAATAGTTAAATGCCCTTTCCCATATCAATACATTTAACAAACTGGAAAATAAATTTTGCTGAAAACACAAATTCTGGAAATTTTTCAGAATGCTGGAAAATGCAGAATTAAAAATCAGCAAGCATAAAAATAGTCATTCACACATTTTGACACAGATATTTTTGGTCAACATGACCCTGGAAAAACCCCCTACAACTCTTGGGGAAAACTAGTTCGAAAGCTCCTTCTTATTTCTGGAAAATGCTTTTTACAGTGAGAGAAATATTCAGCAAAAAATCAGCAAACAGACTTTACAACTTATCTCGTTTTTCGTGCTTAACCACCGCCTCGGAAAATGTGCGTACAAAGAAATCGAACCAGCAATAAATGCCGTGCGTATTTCCTTGAAAATTGTGTTTTAAATATGTGCGCATTAATTTCGCCGTACGCCCTCCTTTTTGCGTGCAACACAACAATAAATGCCGCCGTACGACCTCCTCAATGCGTGTTTTATTTCAATGTCAAGCGATTTAAAATGAATCTCGATTTTTGTGCCAAGAATCGCCCACAAAAACTCAGCAACTCAATAAACGGCGTGCAGCAAAACAAGAATCTCTCGAAACTGTGCCCAAAATGGTACGACCGCCTTGGAAAACGTGCCACAAGTTGCCGTACCTGCATTTTGCCTTTGAAATCGTGCCAAATCCGTCTTCAAAAGTGTGCAAACTCGCCGTACTCGCTTCCGTCGAAATATTGCCTCGGGAATGTGTGCCAAGCTACCGCCTCCTTCTCCTCACCGGTTTCGTAAATCTTCTTTGCTCTCTTCTTCTCCTTCTCTCAATCCGCTCATGAAAGAATGAATGACCTTTTCCCTCTTTTAACCTAACCCTAAGTGACTTTTGGGGAATCCCTAAATCCAATGGCTGAGATAGCTTTAGATCTAGGGCTGAGATTAAATGCTCATTTAAATCTCACTTTCTATTTTTTAATTCACCCCACTTTAATAAAGACCCACTTAGTCATTTATTTCAAAAGTCACTTTTCCTTTCTAATTTTACATTGACTTTATTAAAGTCACTTTAAAATTAGACTTTAGTAACTTTATCACTTAAAGTCACTTTTAAATTAGATTTGACTTTATAACTTTATAAAGTCACTTTAGTAACTTTATCACTTAAAGTCACTTTAAATTAGATTTGACTTTATAACTTTATAAAGTCACTTTAGGAGAAAAAATTAAATTCTTTTGGACACTTTTCCCTAGGCCAAAGATCAAAGCCTTAGGGAACCACCCGTCCTCCGGTAACCAAATTTCAACACTCCCTCTTACCGAGGAAGGTGTTCCTCACCACACCCATCTTGTCTCTGAAGTAGACATGCTTGCCCCGTGGTAAGGCTTTGGTAAGAATATCCGCAACCTGCTCATCAGTGGGAATATACTCAAGCTTCACAGCTCCCTTCTGAACATAGTCTCTGATGAAATGATATTTGATCCCGATATGCTTTGACCTGCCATGAAATACTGGATTCTCCGTGAGTTTAATGCAACTCTGATTATCACAGTAAATCACTGAAGGTCTCAACGGCTGACCAAATAAGCCAAACAACATCTTGCGAAGCCAGATGGCCTCACAACTAGCTAGACGGGCTGCCATATACTCTGCTTCCGCTGAACTCAATGCTACTGACTGCTGCTTCCGGCTGAACCATGACACCACTGCCGAACCCAACCCAAAACAGCACCCTGAAGTGCTCTTCCTATCAGAAGCACAACCTGCCCAATCAGAATCAGTGTAACTTGCCAATCTCACTCCATCCCCCTGCCTGTAGTCCAGACCATAATCCACTGTCCCCTGCAAGTACCGCAAAATGTGTTTTGCAGCCACCCAGTGAACCTTCCTAGGCTCACACATAAACCGACTCATCGTGTTGACTGCAAAACAAATATCTGGTCTAGTGTTGACCAAATACATCAAGGAACCAATCAACTGTCTGTACAATGTGGGATCCACCAACTCGAAATCCGAAGCATGAAGCTTCTTCCAGTTGGTGATCATCGGTGTCGACATGGGTCTACAATCCTCCATGTGGAATCTGCCAAGGATGTCCACAATATACTTCCCCCGTCCCAGGAAGAAATGCCCCTCCTCCTGCCACACCTCCAAACCCAAAAAGTAATGCATCAAGCCGATGTCCTTCATCTCAAACTCCGCCACAAGATCTCTCTTGCAGTGCTCTATGAGTCTCTCTGCACCTGTAATGACTAAGTCATCCACATACAACACCAGAATGAGAGGCTCCTCACCTATCACAATATAGTAAAGGTTCGGATCTGCCTCACTCTTTGTGAAACCCATCTTCTGCAAGTAAGTATCTATCATGGAGTACCAAGCTCTGGGAGCTTGCTTCAGGCCATAAAGGGCCTTCTTCAGTCTGCACACATGGGACTCCTTCCCATGCACCTCAAAGCCCTGTGGCTACTCAATGTACACCTCCTCCTGTATGAAGCCATTGAGAAATGCGGTCTTCACATCCATTTGGTGGATCTTCCAACCCATCTCTGCTGCTATCGATATAATGGAGTGGATCGAAGTATATCGAGCCACGGGAGCGAAGGTCTCCTCATAATCAACTCCCTCTACCTGGGAGAACCCTCTAGCCACAAACCTCGCTTTGAATTTCTCAATGCCGCCATCTGCAGCATGCTTTACCTTGTAAAGCCATCTGGAAGTAACCACGGATTTGCCCTCAGGCCTCGGCACCACCTCCCAAACATCATTCTTCATGACAGAAGAATACTCCTCCTGCATGGCCTCTCTCCAGACCTGCTGGCTAGCTGCCTCCTCATAGCTAGAAGGCTCAGAGTCAAGGATGCTAGTAGCCATTGCCATATAGCTACAAAACCTCTCAGGTGGTCTGCTCTCTCTGACCGGCCTCTTAGGCTCAGCAACAGATGTGGCATCTCTCAAGGTGTCTTGAAGCCACTTGGGCTTCCTCTTCCCTGAGCACACTTCTCCCGCCGGAGAATAAAACTCCTCCTCCTCAACATCAGGAGCCTGAACTCCTGACTGTCTGTCTGCTGTCCTCCTGCCTGCACCTGAACCTGTAGATGCTGAGGTACCGTGTGAACTGTCCATCAGTGGACTCCCCAGTGAACTGCTCTGTGGACTGCTCTGCGTGCTGCCCATAGCACCACCCCCCTGACTCTGCGAGCCACTCCCCACTGACGGACCTGACATCGTCATAGATGTACCTCCGGATCCTCCTGATCCCCCGCTACTAGATCCCCGCAACTCACTACTTCGCCCCCCCCCCCGTCGATCCACCCCCCCCCGTGGGACCTCCCTGTTGTGGACCTCCTAAAGGCCCTATCCTCCTCGAACTTCACATCCCGCCTGACAACAACTTTCCTCTGTGCAGGAATGTAAATCCGAAAGGCCTTTGAGGTCTCACTGTAGCCCACAAAGATACACTTCTCTGTGGTGGGCTCTATTTTGGTCCTCTTCTCCTTGGGTATGTAGGAGTATGTGATACACCCAAAGATACGAAGATGACCAATATCAAAGCTTCTTCCTTAAAAGCCTCCTCTGCATTCATGTGCCCAAAGGCATGATGTGAGACTCCTATTCTCGCAAATAAACAAAGAAAGGTTGAAGGCCTCCGCCCACAAAAACAATGGCAACCCCGCATCGTGTAACATGGCTTTGGCAACCCCTCCGATGGATCTCGTTCTTCTCTCCCCCCCCCCCCCCCCCACTAGGGGTTGTAAGGAACAATGAACTCCTCCTAATGGGCGTTCCACACAATAGTCAACAAACTCTCCAAGGGTGTACTCTCCTCCATTGTCCGACCTCGTGGACTTGATCTTCTCGACCCTCGTCCGTGTCTCCACAAGAGCTCTTAACTCCCAAACTCGCCTGGAAGACCCCCACTCTTGGTCTTCAAGAAATAAATCCGTGTCCTCCCGGGAGTGATCATCAATGAATAAAACATAGTGCACTCATATCCACTCAAGGAAACATGAGACATCCGACCGCTCACATCATAATGAATCAAATCAAGTATCCCGCCACTTACCGTCATCGCTCGGGAAAAGGGGATTTGGCAAACTTTCCCATCGCACATCCTCCGCAAGTATCAAAGTGATCATTACCGAAACTGCACACCCGTAGTGATCTCCCGTAAAGTCCTCAAGGCTCCATGATACATGTTCCCCATCCTACGGTGCCAAATCTCACACATCTCGAACTACTATCTCTCGTTGTTGGTACTACTTCTCAATGCCAAAAGGGGCTAAATGCAAACTTGTACACCTTTGCATGGCGTACACCTATCACTCTAGATAAATCAACTAGAGCGCCCCCGGGATATATCAAGACCGTCCTCCCCGAATGCGTATCTCTCATATCCTCTATCCTCTAAAGTCGAGATAGATATGAGGTTCTTCCTCATCCTCGGCACATAAAGAACATCCGACACCTTCGAAGGGAGGTTTGGGTTTCGTATGAAATGCCGTGTTCCCACACCGATCGCTCTAACAACTCGTCATCACCGAGTACTACCTTCTCTATATCGCTAATTTCAAAACCTCTCGAGAAGTACTCACGACTCCTCGTCATACGACGTGAAGCCCCACTATCCACATTCCGTATACCCGAAGATGCTCCGCTAGTCAAGGGAAATGGCGTTCCTCTAAACCTTTGCAGGCGGTGTACTCCCGCACTAGAGGACTCACACACAATGAACCCAAACTTCCGGTCAAAGCGATCCGTAAAGTCCTCAACCTCTACCGATGCTGCCATGCTCGGTTCTTCCCCTTCTTCTTTTCTTTCTCCCGTACACACAATCGCATAGTGTCTCATATTCTGAAAATTCCAACACTTCACCTTGGAATAGTCGTTCGTGTGTTAACCTCGTTTACCTTTACCTTTGCCTTTGCCCCCACCATTGCTCGTGGAAGCCTCGCTTCTTCCTTTGCCTTTCTTGCCTCCCCGCCAATGCTACATCCTCATCTTGCTCAACTCGGCTTGGCTTCCCCAAGTTGACCCTTCTCGATCTCCGTCCGAATGCTATCATCCCAAAACCTCTCCCATGTGGGAAGGGTCTCATGTGCACAAACCCCCACGTAAAATTTCATCCATGAACCGGGGAGGCCATTCACTACAATCCGCACCAACCTCAAAGGCGGGAATGACCTCTCCAATCGCTGCCAACTCATCTTCACATTAGTAATATTTGTGAGATATCTAGCGTGTACTCATCGCTCCACTTCCATTTTAATGGTCTTCGACTTTCTCCTTCAAGACCGTTTTCCGGTTCTCATTGGTACTTCCGGTAGAGATCGGGGTCAATGCTGGCCCACATCTCATGAGCACTTCTCTTTCCTCTCACATGAGGAACGCAATGGTATTTGATTCCATCTAGAATTAGTCTCTTACCCTTGTTGTTCTTTTTATTATATGATGCCAATCGAACATCATTAGTAGGCACATTAACTATTGCCGGCTTAGCATGAACCATGATATCCTAGACTTCTTCCTCCTCAAAGATACTCGTATTCTCTCCTTCCAAACGTTATAATTGGTATGCCCATCAAACCTATCCTCCAACCTCAATCCCAATGACATCCCGCTGTCCTAAAAACTTAAAAATAGTAATCGTTGTAGTAAAGATAAAAAATTCTATGTGTGAAAAATCAGCTTGTCGGAATTTTCCGAGTGAAAAACCAAATGACTTTATTTTTCTTCTTGTTGTCCCAAACTCGCACTTTCAAAGACTAACCCTCCGATATGATGTAGAAATTTTCGACTTTCCCAATTCTGCCTTTTGTTTCACCTTATTTCTCCTTTTAGTTAAATGCCCTTTCCCATATCCTTACATTCAACAAATAAAAATAAATTTCGCCGAAAACACAAATTCGGAAAAATTTGCTGCACGTCGGAAAATGTGTAAATAAAAATCAAGACATATAAACAAACATTCAACACATGATAACATAGTGATTTTTGGTCAAGGTGACCCCCGGGAAAAACCCCCTAAAACTCTTGGGGAAACCAAATATAGCCTCTTCTATTTCCGGGAAAATGCTGCTGGTGAGAGGGTGAAATATACGTGAAAATTCCGTTAAAATTAATTACGTACCTCTATCTCGGTTTTCCTCGTGCTTGCCTTCGACTTGGAAAACATGTGCTGCATTAGCAAAATACTCAAAATAGAAATTTATTACAACAAACTTCCTTTCTCGAAAACTCGTACCGGGCTGCCTTGAAATGTGCCCGCAACCTTGGAAATCGAGCCCTTTGTTGTCGTACTTTTCCTCAAAACCGTTCTACCTTTCTCCTCGAAAAACATGCCACAAACCACCGTACGTACCGATGTGGCCGTAATCGTTTTTTCGATTTTCGTGCCATCGTACGGCCTTGCTACCTCGATATTCGTGCAACTCCTTACTACGTCGAAAACCATGCCCTCCTTGGCCGCCGTATGGACGGCCGGGTTTGCCTCTCCTTCACCTTCTCGCTCTCTTCGTAAAAACTCTCTAGCTCCCCTTCTCCTCTCTCAACCGCTCATGAAATAATGAATGACCTTTTCCTCCTTTTCCTCCTTTAACCTAACCCTAATTGACTTTTGGGGAATCCCTAAATCTAATGGCTGAAATAGATTGAGATCTAGGGCAAAGATTAAATGCTCATTTAAATCTCACGTTCTATTTTTTAATTCACCCCACTTTAATAAAGACCCACTTAGTCATTTATTTCCAAAGTCATTTTTCCTTTCTAATTTTACATTGACTTTATTAAAGTCACTTTAAAATTAGACTTTAGTAACTTTATCACTTAAAGTCACTTTTAAATTAGATTTGACTTATAACTTTATAAAGTCACTTTAGGAGAAAATTAAATTGTTTTGGACACTTTTTCCCTAGGCCAAAGATCAAAGCCTTAGGAACCACCTCGTCCTTCGTAACCGCATTTCAACATGCGGAAAGATTTTTCAGTTCAAGGTTCAACATGTCACATAACTCACTCGTAGATTTTATCAAGTATGCACGAGGTTTTCCACCGACTTGTCCATTCGCCGTCTAAGATGCAAAATGCACAAAAACCCTATCGATTGGTCTTGAAAGCCGAATAATCTTTTCAAATATTAATGGTTCCCTATGGGAACATTGTTGTGATATTTTTTTGTTGGGATTATGCGGAACTCAGAATTTATTTTCTTTAAAAGAAGGGTTTTTTTTTTGTAATAATCTTTGGTTTGATACCATAGACAGAACTTCTAGTTTATCCCGAATTTTTTTTTTAACATCATAAGAGCCGTTGCACAATAGCTCGTTTCCTCCTTCTTGATTATACATGCATAGCTTCGTTACATAAAATCAGGTGTAGTTTCTTGAAGTTTTCACCGTGTTGTCTAAATGTTTTCAAGGCCGAATATGAATTTTCTTTCTCTTCTATTGGCTATGGCTCATATTTTCGAAGTTGTTTCATGCAATTATTTTCTTGGATAAACCCTAGCTTAACTCTAATCCTCGATATGCATAATAATATTATATAGAAATGTTTACTTTGTATGAGCATGTATCATTTTCTCTTTAATTCTCCAAGGTGCCCGACCACCATTCTTTTCAATGTCCATGTATTTTCTAATGTATATATGTGAGGGACGATTAGGTTTAGGGATTGGGTTATTTACCCCAACCCTTCACCCGATGATTTTCCAATATTAATGCTAGTTTCTACCGTTACATAGTTAAAATAATGGTCTTGCATCTTTGAGATATCCGTAAACAAATCTATTAATCCTTCTTACCCATTAGCGTAATTATTGGCATAGTGTAATGTATCTATATAAAGATAAGGATTTGGAACAATAAATGTTTCTTTGTCGCAATTTATAATACTTTGATTTATTTTTGAGATAGTATTGATTCTTCTTGGTAAGTCTAAAATTATTTTGAAAAGTACATATAAGCTAACATCTTCGCTTAGCTTCACTTTTCCGTTTTTATGATATTTAATTCCGTTCTCATGAAATAATGCTACGGTTTTCTAGAAACTCCTACATTCCTTTATAATAGTAATTTATTGCAAAGAAATATCATAGTAATTTTATTCCGTCTAAAATTTGATCTACTAATGCAGAAGGATAATATTGCTAGGGTATAAAATAATTGAAAAAATATAGCAAATTTATACACTATTGTTTCCATCATTCGATAAATATTTCTAAAGAACAAGAATTTACGTGTAACTAATGTGTTTAATTTCGCATGTATACTTATCCGAATGTAAATTAGTCGCATGTGGTCACACAACCATCAAGTGAGGCTATTACGCCCTCCTTGCCCCCGTGCTCTAAAACCGACTGTCTTAGTTAACAATGGAAAATAAATCTTCTCGTTATGACCCCGTGACACCCAAATTCGAAAGGAGAGCGTAAGTCTCGGTGAAATTTCGAGTGTAATCCCACCGTTGAATGCTAGCTCAAGAATTTCGCCTTTTCCTTTTTCCATTCACAGAACCCGTACTCCTCTCCGGAATCATTCCTCACCCTAGAGGAGCAGTAATCGTTTCTAACCTGCTCCCAACCTCTTTTCGCTTCTGGAAACATTTACCATCGCCTTTTTACTTTTATTGTTCAGTTAGTTTTTCATAACAATTTTTTTTTTTTTATTAAAATAACATTAAATGTCTCAATATTTTTATTTAACAACAACAATAAAATTACTTAAGGAGTAATTCACTAGTTAGCAATAATGTAGCCGTCATAACTTCTCCGGAAGCTAACACTGCCCCCGTGTTTCACTTTGACTTCGCAAAGAGTTTTGGGTAAGCCTTACGCATGAAACCTTCGTCCTCCCAAGTAGCTTCATCTCTGGCCGAAGTGCTTCCATTGCACTTTCACCGGGTGATAGCTCGCTTCCCGCAGCATGATTTTCCCCTCTTTGGTTACATGCGTTGCTACCAGACCAAGAACTCTTCTTCGTCCGGTTCTACCTCTATATGTCGGCCAATGAATTACATGCCTCAAATCATGTACACGCTCAACAGAGACACATGTGGAAATGGCTATCAGTACTGGATATGGCTCGGTAATGCTACCGATAAGTAAGCTACGGTGTCCCACTCCCTTCTCAAACATTTCAAAGGGTCCACAGAATTTGGGAGCCAATTTGGCACAAGAGGCCCACCGCAAAGTACTCCTTTTTAGCTTAATCCTTACGTACACATGATCTCCTATTTTGAACTCATGATAAGACATTTTTATATTCCCCGTACAGATCTTCTCGTCGATATTGTGCGGCCTTCGTATTTTGTCTTTATTTTTCTCGCCTTTGCTTCCATTTTCGCAAACATTTGAGGTCCCAACATTAGTTTTGTTTCAGTACAATCCAATTTATGGGCGTGCAACACTACCTCCTATACAAGTCCTCTAAGGGACTCATTTTTCAAAGATTCCCGATACCCATTGTTGCCGAAAATTCAACAAGGTGTAGGCAATCTTCCTACTAGTTGGTTTCTTCATCACATATACACGCAAGATGTCCTCCGCAACTTGGTTCACTCGCCTCCGTTTGGACCACTTTCCGTCCGGGGGTGATAAGCAAGATCAAGTTTATCTTCATTCCCAAACCTGAAAACAAGGTTTTCCAAAATGCAAAAGTAAACTTCTAATATATCGATCCGAAATGACAAGCCTTTGGAATGCCATGCAATCTAAAAATTTCCTTTCATGAAAATGTCAACTATTTGTACGCCTTGTAAGTAGACCGTCCCGGTATAAAATGTGCATTTACTCAATATTTCCACCATAACCATTATAGAATCATTCGTTTTTTTGTTCTTGATAGTCCCTTGATGAAGTCTAAAGATATGAACTCCCACTTCCATTCGAGTATAAGTATGGGTCGCAACGATCCCGCAGGATGTTGATGCTCTACTCACCGTCGACATTCCAAACACTTACTTAGATATTCAAAAATTTTCTTTCGCATACCAAAGTTTAAAATACCTTTCTAATCACGGTCAACATCTTCTATAACCCGGATGACCTACGTAATCGCTCGCAATGATATTCATTCATTTTCATCTCTTTTAGGTCCAAATGGTTAGGCACATATACCTTACCCTTGAGAGTTAACATTTGATCTTCATTTATCACATACTTAGATGTGCCTCCATGCTTTTTCTTTCCTCCATTTGTCGCTTGGCACAAAAATCGGTACTCGTGATCTTTTTTGTGCCTTTCTTTTTGCTTGATCTCGAAAATCTATTTTCTAGCTGATTGTAATATATCTCATATATACCATGTAAATATCTACTTAATGCATCAACTACTCGATTTTCTTTTCCTTTTGACATGTCGAATATCCATATCAAACTCACTCATGAAGGCATTCCATCTTTCCGTCTTGAGTTCCAATCGCTTGCTTGAAGTAACTTGTCAAGCTACTATGATCTATTTTTAATACAAACTTTTTGCCCAAAGAAGTAGTGTGTCTCCATACACGGAAAGTGCATGAACTACCGCCGTCAATTCCAAATCATATGCGAGTATCTTTGCTCATGATCCTTCAACTTTCCGGGATTCATAAGCTACCACTTCGTCTCGAAACAGGATCGCCCAACTCTTCTTTACTTGCATCCATACATACTTCGAAGTATTTGTTAGGCCGCCTACCCTTAACACAGAGCCGTATTCAATAACCTGCTTGAGCTCTTCAAAACTCCTTTGGCATTCCGTGGTACACCTAAAAGCTTTTCGTTTCCTCTCTCGCAAGGAAGTAATAGGAAAAGAAATTTCGGAAAAAACCTGCAATAAACCTTCGATAGTATCCAATTAGCCCCATAAAGGATCTAATATATGCCACGTTTTGAGTTACTCACCATTCCATAATTGTTTTGATATTTTTAGGATGAACAATAATTCCCCGCGGGAAATAACGTGTCCCAAATACTAGATTTATGATTTAAAGAAATCACACTTACTAAACTTTGCATACAACCGATGTTTGCTTACCAATTCTAACACAATCCTCAAATGTTCTTTATTCTCTTCCCGGTTCTTGGAATACATCAAGATATCTATGAAGATAAGAAAATTTATCCATAAAAGGATGGAAGACCCCATGCGTTAACCTCATAAAGGTTGCCGGTGCGTTAGTTAACCCAAAGGGTAACACTACAAACTCGTAGTGACCATACCTCGTACAAAATGTTGTCTTTCAATTGTCTTCTTCCCTGATTCGAGTTTGGTGATAGCCCGATCTCGCATCTATCTTGGAAAACAAAGTGGCCCCTTTCACTTGATCGACTAGGTCATCAATTCTTGGTAAAGGGTACTTATTCTTGATTGTTAATTTGTTGAGCTTCATGTAATCCATGCACATCCACATGGTCCCATATTTCTTTTTCACGAACAGAACAAGTGCTCCCAAGGTGAAACACTTGGGCGAATATAACCTTTATCCAAATAGGTTCCCCGCAACTACATATTCAAACCTTTGTTAATTCCGGCACACTCATTCTATAAGGAGCCCTCGACACAGAGAAGCTCTTAGGCATTAATTCTATAGTAAAATCAATGTCTCTTTTTGGTGGTAACCCAGGAATATTTTCTAGAAAAATCCGGTAACTCTTACACCACCGGGTATATTTTCCATCGTAAGTGATTTCTCCTTAGAGTTCTGCATATCCCACCTCGAATAGCATATAGCCGGCACCTCTTCCTCTACACTTATTCAATTGGGATGTTGTTATTAGGCCCAACCGCAATGGTTTCTTGATTCCCTGGATTTCCTTCTCGGTTCCATCATGATTCCTCGTAACAAATAACCTTCTCCTTGCGTATACCGGGGTCCAATGCTTTTCCAATCGGCCCATGCCCAACAATACATCGTATGATCCTAAAGGTAAAATATTCATATCTACTTGCAACCGCTGATTAGAAATTTCTAATACAAGAAGGCTTGAGATTTTAGCAATACTTAAACTTTTTCTCATGGCCAGTCGTACTAGCCGTGAACTTTTAAATTCCCGATCTTTCATTTTACACAACTCTACCACCCCGGGACTAATATAGTTTCGACTTGCGCCCGTATCTACTAAAATAGAAACATGCTCAATTAGTATTTTACCTTCCAAAATTTCAATCATCATGGGTTGATAATCCGCTGCTTCGCCCTCTAATGCCGCATTAACAGGGCAATGTTTCGTGCTACATCACCCATAGTAGAAGCTTCACAAATTTGCTAAGCAAGATCACTTCTTGTTTGTAGTGGGAAGTTTTTTGTAGTAATGCGCTTCACCACAACCCCCGCATTGTAAAGGTGTCTTGGTTACCTTGCCTGACTGTGCCTTCGATGGATGCTTCGTAGGATTTTCATCTACCGGCCATCTAATCCTCCTCTCGATGATTTCTCGCTAAACTATTTGTTAAGCAGATTTTATGAAGAATTCTTAAAGTTGCCACTTTTGGCACCCTTGAAATGTGAATTATTTCTTTGTCCTTTCTTTGGTTGCCATGTATTTCCAACCTTCTCCTTTCACCTTAGACTGTTCATAGCACATTTGAACATTACGAGTGGCTTTATTCATAGTCCGAGGATTTACAAATGCTATTCTTTCTTTCATGTGTGTTGAAAATCGTACGTAAATCACCGCACCTTAGCCTTCCCCTTCTCAAAGATATGGAATATAACGCAAGGAAGTAAACTTAGTAATATAATCATTCATGGTCATCTTTACCATCTTTAAATCATGAAATTTTTAGCCTTGTCATCATAAAATCTTTCAAATGCATTTGTCCTTTAAGTATTGCCGAAATGATTCCCAGCATTCGTTCTTCAATGTCAGACATATTCTTCATCTCCCTCCCCACCACAGAGTGGCTTTATCTTCTTAGTTGGTATATTGCTAACTGCCTTCAAGTTCTCGTTATATTCATACACCTAAAAATATTTATTCATATTTATTAAACATGCCTCCGCCACCTCCTCACCCCTCACCATCAATTGTTGGTGGTTTTATTTTATGAAATTCTCCTTGAAGTCTTCACTTTCTATCTCTCGACTTCTTGCGAATCAGACAAGTTTCCGCATTCTGCCTCATTAATATTTTTATTCTTACTTCGCTAAGAGGGGCTCCTTTCCACCCTTTAGGAGGTATTATTTTCCTTTTGTCAAGCCATTTTTCTCCCTACATACCTCTATTAGTACCCGGGGTGTTCCACCTCCCGGTTTTGTTTATCTCGATAGAATTTTTTTAAAATCTTTTCCTATTCTCGCAAGAAGTGCTCATTATCTTTTCAAAATCGCACCATCTCCTCCCTATACCGTTGGACATTATTCAACAAGAAACTAGTTTGGTGTTTTTGTTCTTCTAATATCCTACTAGTTTTCTTCGTTGTTATTCAACACTTAGTTGTACCAACATCCGGGTTCATCATTGGTCGAACTTGGGGTTTCCCCGTGTCTTGAGGGGGCTGCATCGGAGTTCCAATTATCATAATGTTTTCTCGCTAGGAAGGCCAAATTCCTTTCTCTATTTGCATCATTTACACACACTATCGTTAGTTGACCCCGAGGGTCCCAACGTATGAACACCGGCTTGATACCACTTGTCACAACCATCACAACCCTCCTAAAAATAATTTATCCTTCTTAAATTTATCATATAGTAACTATTCAAACTTTTCCATATAACCATGTAAAATATGTCAGTAAATCTAATATCGCGTATATATTAATATAAACGTTTCAAACTAATGTGTTAATTTTTGGCATTACTATGGTTCTTACATATATATCATTCAATATAAATATATATATATATATATATATATATATATATATATATATATTTAATCAACATAAAACTTATAATAAGTTATCAAACCACAATAGAAATGTATATATATGTTAATCGACTCAAAACATTGGAAATAGTTTATCGAACCATCCGAATTTAATACTACTCCACTACACTTGTCATATCATTTTAATTGCGGCCTTAGCTATTAGTACCGGAATTTATGCACATCGATATACATACGGAAATTCAGACACCCGTGTTGTGTTTATATCTTGCAAAGGTCACGAGGTTGCTACACACCTTCTACGCCATTGATTGAATGCTTTTGGATTGATGACAATTGGCCAAGGCGGAACTCGGGCCTTGGCAATCCCACCAAGCCCTATCTCCACGCATTTGGCTATTTTGCATGTCATTTTTCCTTTAGCGTTGTGCTTTTTAACTCGGGGTTTGCTCCACCATTATGTCGCATCTCCCTTTCAAAGTTTGACTCGTTGTCCATGGCGGGGGCCGCCGAGACCGATCTGTGAATCACAGGAGGTTTTCTCTCTTATAAACAAAGCCGAATAATTAAGTTTTCCCACAATGCTCCGTTTCGCTCGGTCGCCGCTTCAACTATGTCTTCAAAGTTACTTCTTTACCCTTGTATTATTTTATTTCGACTGCCAAAACCTCTTTTTCCATTTTACTCGTTTAACCGGGGTTTGGATGAAAACGCTATGAATATTTATCCCATTTTTCTTCCTTGTTATACAGCTCATGAGGCATTAGAAACCAGTTTATTTGGCGCTCTCTTTAGGTAATCAATTCATAAAATGTGTTTTACTGCTTTTCTTCCAGCTTTAAAATTATGTAGCCATGATGTATTCTAATCATTTTGCCTGATCGTTTTGCTAGAAAGGTGTTCGAAGGCTCGTAGAAATAGTTTTGTTATGCGAAAAGATTTTTTGGTTCAACGTTCAAGATGTCACATAACTCACTCGGTAGGATTTGTACGTATGCACGAGGGTTTCCACCGACTTGTCCATTCGGCCTCTAAGATGAAAAAATGCACACAAACCCTATTAATTGGTCTCAAAAGCCGAATAATATTTTCGTATATTAATGGTTCTCTGTGGAAACATTGCTATGATGTTTTTTTATTTATTATGCGGAATCGTAACTTATTTTATTTAAAAAAGGGTTTGTTTTGTAATAAAATCTTGCCTTTGATACCACAGTGAAACTTCTAGGTTTAGCTCGAACATTTTTTAATATTATGTAAGATGTGGCCGCATGATAGCTCTATTTTCCTCCTTCCGGATTATATGTATAACTTCGTTACATAGAATCAGTATGTAGTTTCTTGAAGTTTTGACTCGTATTTTCTAAATGTTTTCAAGGCCGAATATGAATTTTCATTCTATGCTATCGTTTCGCTCATATTTTCGAAGTTGTTTCATGCAATTATTTTCTTGATAAATCCTAGCTTAACGCTAATTTGATATGCATAATAAGATTATATAGAAATTTTTACTGTATGAGCACGCATCATTTTCTCATTTATTTCTCCAAGGTGTCCTGACCACCATTTTTTTCTATGTACGTGTATTTTATAATGTATATATGTGAGGGACGACTAGGTTTACTGATTGGGTTATTTACCCTAACCCTTCACCTCGATACGCTCCACTATTAATGCTAGTTTCTACCATTACATAGTTAAAATAACAAATTTTTGCGCCTTGGAGATATCCGTAAACGGTCTATTAATCCTTCTTACCCATTAGCACTATTTCGGGTATAGTGTAATCTATCTCTATAAAGTACAAGGATTTGGAACAAAGAAATGTTTTTTGTCGCAATGTATAATACTGATTTTTTTTTGAGATAGTATTTATTCTTTCGGGGTAAGCTCTAAATTACTTTGAAAAATTACATATAAGCTAACATCTTTTCTTAGCTTCACTTTTCTCGTTTTATGATATTTAATTCCGTTCTCATGAAATAATGCTACGCGTTTTCCGGAAAACTACATTATTTTATACCGTAATTTATTGGAAAGAAACATCACAAATAATTATTCTCGTCCGAAATTTCATCTACTAACAAGAGAAGGATAATATTTCTAGGGTAAAAAAATAATTGAAAAATATAGCAAACCTTATACACTACCGTTTCCATCATTCGATAGTCATTTCTAGCAAATAAGAATTTACGTGTAACTATCGTGTTTATTTCTTCATGTATACTTATCCGGATGTAAATTAGTCACTGTGGTCCTTCAAACCATCAAGTGAAGCTATTACGTCCTCCTTGCCCCCGTGCTCCAAAACTCGATTGGTTCGGTTAATAAAGTGGAAAATAAATCTTCCGCTATGACTATAGGACACCTGTAACTTAATTCTCAAGAAATTTCTAAGTGTAATCCCACTAGTGAGTGCCAACTCAAGAATTTCTTACTTGTTCCTTTTTCCATTCACAACCTCCCTACTCCTCTCTCGGAATCACTCCTTATCGTAGAGGAGTAGGTAACTATTTCTAACCTGCTCCTAACCTCTTTTCGCTCTTCGAAACATTTACCATAAGCTTTTTACTTTTTCGTCCACTTATTTCTTCATACGCTTTTTTTTTTTATTAAAATAACATTAAAATGTCTCAAACATTTTTATTTAACAACAACAATAAAATTACTTAAATAGTAATTTACCTAGTTAGCAATAATGTAGTCACATTCTCCCTCTTCTCTCTATCTCACCTTTATGTAGTCTCTTTATCTCACCTCTAAACATACACACTCTTTCTCCATTTCTCCATTGTCACTTCCCTCTCTCCACTTCTAACTCTCTATGTATTTTGTCTTTCATCCCTCACTCCCCTCCAACTATATCTCTCTATACCTCATCGTCTTCGTCTCTATCTCGCTCCCTCTCTCCTACTCTCTCTCAAGTCCTCTCTCCTTTCCTTCCTTTCACTCTCATGCTCTCTTAGCTCCCTCTCTCTTACATCATCACACTCATCTCCCATATAATCCTCTCTCTTCCCCCACGACTCTCTCGCTCTCTCTAAAGACTTCTTTGGCATCTTTCCTCTCTCTCCATTTCTCTCCTACCTAGCTTGATCTCGCCCCCCCCCCTCCTAACCCCCTTCTTTCTTTATCCCCTCTAATCCTCTCTCTTCCCTAGTCAATATATCTTTTCTCTCTCCAACTATGTTACTATATCCATCCCTTTCTCATTCTCTCCCCCTTCACTATCCTTATTTCTCTACCTCTATCATATGACTTTGTTCTTTTCTCCCATATATATCTAGAGTTAATATTTATATATCCTAATATATTAATATACATTTTAATATAATATAACAAATTTCATATTATTTAACTTAAAAAGTTATTAAATTTAATAATACCGATATAATAATATATTAATATTAATATGAATATTAGATTTAATAATAATAATAACAATAATAATTTAATATTAATATTAGGGTTCATATTTTTTTTTTCGCATGGTATTAATAATAATCCGATTCATGGTATTTGGTCTATACGTTTGGTATATAATTACATGTTTATTTCTAATCCTATTTTGATATATTTTTACTTATTTAATCTTCTTTATATCTCGTTTACATTTATTTATTTATCATACCTCTTTTATAAATATGGTATTTGGTCCGTGGTATCGTCCCATGGTATTGATAATAATTTGTTGCATGGTATTTGGCTCATAGGCTCACCTAAATAAAATAGTTTTTAGAATTTTTTGTAAATAAGGAAAGATTTATGGAGTAAATATAAAAATAGGTTTTATTTATTTACCATATCTTTAGTTTATTTATATTTTTATTTATTTACCATTCAAAAAAGGTTTTATTTATTTACCATATCTATAGTTTATTTATATTTTTCTTTATTTACCGTCTCTCTTTTGAGTGTTTGTAAACATCTTTATATTTTAAATTTACATTGATTAAATTTATTTTTAATAAATATTTAATTGTTTATTTATATTTTCATGTAAGTTATTGTTTAAAACAAGCATTATTTATATTTTATTTTTTTATCTTTTCTTAATTTTTTTATTTCAGCTTAAATTTCATTTGCACCTCTAGAAGCAATAAACTTGGGGTGAAAAAAAAATTGACTTTCTCTAATTAAATATTTCTCTAAAATAAATAATAGAAAATACAAATTAATTTCAGCAAATAAGGTAAATAAAAAGAAGGTTTCTAAAATCGATAATACAAATTAAATTCAATAAATAAGTAACATAAATAAAAACTCTTCAAAAAACTGTAATGTGTCATTTAATATTTGGTAGTTTTCTTAGGGGTAGTCGCAAATGGGTGGGGGTGAATAAAAATATAGATATATAGTTTTACTAATTAAAGATTTCAATAACTAAATCATATAAATAAAAATCTTCACCGAAATTCAAATGTCTAATTTCTTAATTTGAGTGATCATATATAACCAAATAATATGATTCAAAATGAAAAACACCTCTATTGCTTTCAAGACTACTACAGATTTGAATTAAAAGAATTAAAAATAAGCACAAAACGTATAAAAACTTATGAAAATTACGAGTATAAGAGGAACTTGACATTGTATCCGGTACATCTGTGAAGGCCCTAAAAGCCATCATGAACATGGCGACATGGAGATCGTTGTAAGTTGGTCCACATATGATGAACATAAGAGGCTTTCTAGGTCGGCCGGCTGGCGTTATATATTCCGATTTGGATTTGTAAATTCAGTCTTTTTCTCACAAGTCGTGAACGGGCTATGCAGAATTTCGACATGGATATAACGTTCCACGCAGTGAGCAGTGACCAGCCCGAAACCAGTGGTGATGTTAGTGGCAATTCAGGCCCTCTATCAAAGAGGAGATGCGTTGAGTACCAATCGGAGGTGAAGGAGATAGGCAACATCTGCTTTATGAGTGCGAATGTGAAATGGATGCACGAAAATATGATTTGCCATCATAGATATTGTCTTTCTTGTACGGGTGAATACACCGCCAAATACGGATGGCTATATTTGGCGGTGTGCCTAAATGCCCACATAGCGGGTGGAATTCAGAACTCACTAAAGATGACTGTGAGAAATTCTTGTCGTCTAAACGGCTTCATTTTTTTTTTTTTAAAGAAAGTACGAAGAGGAAAAAATTGCAGATTATGAGGAAGTATACTGCCCTTACCCTAATTGCTCATTTTTATGCTTTTATCGGTGCTCACAATTTCCTCCTTTCTCATCCTCGTCACATTTTTCTCTAACAACAACAGCAACAAAATGTCAGAAATGTTAAGCCTTGTTTTGTATTGTGTCAGGTTCCTTGACACGCAGACATGTCATATCAAGACGTCATGTCAAAACTATGCTCCTCAGTAGGGCACTGTAAAGACACAGTTCAATTTGCTTGCAGAGAAGAACAAGTGTGGAAGCAGTGCCCTAATTGCAAGAACATGATTGAAGGTAACAAAGGTTGCATGCAAATAAAGTGCAGATTGAAGGCAACAAAGGTTGGTAATGCAAATAAAGTGCAGGTACAGTATTTTTTGAAAATGTTCTTGCACTCTTTCTGCAAAGTGTTTCTGGTTTTTGTAATTTTATATATATTTTAAATATTCTACTGCTATACTTTGTTTATTTTCAGGTGTGGTTTTGAATTTTGTAAAGTTGTCAGATTAGATGGAAATTAGATTGTAATTGTGATGATGAGGAAGAAGGGAGGATATATTGTCTTTTAATAGATATATTTGAAATTTAAAATCATTTCAGGGTTGTTTGTAGTGCATTTTTTTGGAGTTTCACAAAAAAAATTGAGGTGAAATCTTGATTTGTGTTATTTAAACTCGTGGTTTTTTCACCGTATATATGGATTCAATACATTGAAAACCTTGGGGCACTTCCATTGCACAGAGGTTACTCATCAAGCTTTTGATTTAAATGAATTCATGTGGTATTTTAGAGAAATTAAACTGCAAAAATATATGAAAAAACTTCCAAAAATTTCTCTATTCCAAAATTAAGGTATTTTTTTTTATATTAATTCTTTTAATTTCCTATAATTTCAACTATAAATAATGTTTCATTAAATCAAACTTACACTCATAAAACAATATCTATGGACATTTGATTATAATTTTGATGATAAGAAAGAAGATGAAGATATAGTTTTTTTAATACATATTTTGAATTTTAAAATAATTTCAAAATAACAATCAAAATATTTTTGTTTTTTTTTTTTAATATTAATTTTTTTTTATTTACTACATCTAATTTAAATTGTAAATATATTTTTTATAAAAACCAATATATATTTAGAAAATAATATTTATTTATACTTTTGATGTGATTTTAAACCTATCTTTTTTAATTTTAGTTTTGGATATAGAAGTTCATTAACTAATATACATAGTTGTGGTTTATATTTGATTTAAAATATAAATATTTTTATTTTTTCGATGCTTTCAAAACAATCTGTTTTTATATTTAATTTGAAGGTAAAAATTCAATAAATATAAATATTGGTGGAAAATATTTGTTTTTAACTATAAAAATTTAAATTATATTTTAAAAACAGTAAAAAATAAAATAAAATAAAAATTATATATTATATTTTAAAAATAAAGTAACCTATATATAATAAACAAACTCCACCATAAGAGTAGGAGATGATAATACAAAGATATAATTGGAATAGAAATTGTGGGGAGAAAAGACAATGCCAACTTAGTGTAATGAAATACAAAGGGAAATGTTATTGTGAGGCATATATTGGCAGCCATATTGTGCACAAAAAATGTGGCATGAAATATTTTAAAATAGTAATACTATTATATAAGTACGATTGTTGCGTAGCTTCAAATTGAAATTTTTTTGCAAAAACGGTCATTTTTATTTATAATACTTTCAAATAAATAAAAAACACCCATCATTTAAATTATTGAATTTCATGCATTTTATTTTTTAAGGTATTTAGATGATTCAAATGATAATTATATCTTTGTAATGTAAGTTAATTGCATTTTGAGAGTGTTGAGAATCCTATCAAGGTGTGAGTTTCAAAGGTGAAGTAATCAATTTTTTGAAGTGCATACTTTATTTAAGTAATTTTTTAGCTTGAATAAAATCAAATCTTTGAAGTTCAGATTATATGTTCACCTTAGAAAATATATTTTACCTCAAAAGAGTCGATTAATTTGATTCCCGGAAAATTTGATCTAGGTAGCGTTAAATGGATTTGAACTTGTATGTGTCAAACTTAGCCATGATGTGTAAACAACATGAAAGAGATAAGTGTGTGATATCATATAATTCATAATGATATAAATTTATAGTATATTAGGTGTGATTCTGGATTCCACATTCCAAGGTAATTTGGACTCCCTAAGTCTCTTGAGCTTCAAAACTAACCCTTAGCAAGGATTAGGGGTCAAATATTCTCCCCTTAATCTAAAGGGTATGTATGAGTTCAAGTAGATAGTTGTAATTCATATGCGCAAAGTATGCATGGTAGCACTAGGTTGAATGAGCTCTCTGAAATGGTAGTTCGTTGAACTCTTCCAATTCTCACAAGAAGTTGAGGTCTTCTACTAGATGAATATTTTCTAATATTTTTAAGAGGGGGACATTAAAACCTAAAAGAATGGATGTCCACAACCTCGTGATGGTTTACTGATGACCACTAGCTCTGGAATGCATGATGCATTTCCGGAACTCTTCCAAAACTCACAAGAAGTTGAAGTCTTATGCTAGAGGAAGTGTCTCCAATTCTTTGAAAAGGAAGAATCTCAACCCTCGCATAGATGGTTTAAGTCTCAAACCAACCAAAGGCATCCTCATAGGCATCTATGTCTCCGGCTACAACTCGAATATGGAATGACGAGTTTTTTTTCAGGCTCACTTGATGTGGCTTTAAAGCTTATATATGACCATCATTTTCCCCTCAAGAGACAAAAGGTGAGATGATGGCGAAAATGTGATTGCGACATTGTTCAATATTCTAGAAAAGTTTTGACATATGACTAAAACATATTCTTGTTTATTTATTCCCATTGCCAAGAAGCGATCCATCCAAGATAAATTTTTGTTCTTCAAAGAGGCTTGTTTCCGAATAATTTGTGTGAAGAATGGTTGTGCCGACCACATTTATCGCACGGGTGAAGATCGAAAAATGATTTTTTATATGTCCAACTCGGTCACATTGTTGGCATTCAACAATATGTTTTTGTTGTTGTGGAAGAGGAAAAAATATGTTTTTGTGAACAAGCTCTTCTCAAGGTTTGATGATGGTCTTGGGAATTGCGGGATTTTTCTCTCTCGCATTCAAATCTTTTCTCGTGCTCGCCCGAGTGATCCGAATAGTTTCTTGTAATTGATGGGAGTTTGTCTCAATATTCCGAAAAAAAATAGTTCGTAATGACAACTCTTCCTCGCTAAAGCTCATCCCTCCGTAGCTCTCACGCCGCAAAAAATTCAATATTGTCATGTGCATCTTGTAAACATGTATGAATATCAGAAAAGGCATCTTAGACATTTATACATTAAATAACATTAGAGTCCTTAATAATTGTACTCTCACTCAGGCTGCAAAAATTCAATATTGTCATGTGCATCTTGTAAACATGTATGAATATCAGAAAAGGCATCTTAGACATTTATACATTAAATAACATTAGAGTCCTTAATAATTGTAACAACTCATTTTGTCTAGCCATTATTTCAACAAAAGTAAAGGCCTCAAATAATTTCAACTAGAAATGCACCATTATGACTTGCAAGGGCTTCTTTCAATACCTTTAACAACAGATACCCATCATCATAACTTAAAAAAAAAAAATTGTTCACTCTGATCTCAAAGATAAATATAAACAGGATAACATAAACAGTGTTGTTATTTGATTTTAAGCCTGCAGGAACACCAATTGATCTGTAACACTCTCTTAAATAAATAATGAAACCTATAACATTGCAAACAAGAGTGACAACTCTGTTATACTTCCATGCAGAGATGAAAATGTCTAAGCTAAGGAATGTACTTCAAAGTGTGTATGGATATATCAACATAAACCATGCCCTGACATTCTTGTAAGACTTACCATTGGATCATTATATTTAATCGAGTCCTCATACATGCTAGCCAATGAGAAAATCTGGTTGAGGTACTTTGTTAAACAATTGACCTGATACTGGACAATTAAAATATCTGAGCAGACAACCTCAAAAGCTTACAGCTGGTACAAATACCTTCGTTTTTTATCGACGCCCAGAAGCCCAATTGTGCTCTCTAAGCGGTGGATCGCAGTAATTTCTTCGTGGGCTGTGAGGCTATTCATTCTTCTAAACATTTCAAGCAACATCAAACTTATTTATATCAAGAGAGAGTTGTACTTATTTACAAATATATGTATGATTGATTGTAGATGCAAGGACTTCGACCACAGACTGGAGAGGCATCTTGAGGATCCTCCAGTCCCAGAATCACAGAGTCGAATTTCACTTTCAATATTGCTGTACTCCGCAAAATTGTTACTTCTCTCCCATTGCCAATAACAAGAATTTTCTAAGGGCAATGACGGGTTCAAATAATAGTGCAAAGGCTGGAAAAAAAAAGCCTCAAAAACTACAGCTAAAACACGAGATGGTAATGCCACAGTGGAGGTAAGTCGAGGTCCTGCAGGGAGGTGGCAGCATGGGAGGGAGGTGGTAGGGGCCGAGCAGAAGGAGTTGATAGGGTATGCGATCGAAGGAGTGGTAGAGGAGCGGAAAGCGAGCAACGGAGGGTCGATCAGTATGGAGGCCGTGGAAGTATGGTGGCGAAGCAATATTGCGTAGATGAGTGAACGCCAACTATAGGAGGGCCGACGGGCCAAGCACTAAGGAGCGAGTGTTATGGGCATGACAAGGCACTATTTTTTCCCAGAGAAATCTCTGTGATGGAACTTAAAATCATTTCAGGAGGAGTTATTTTTAGTGCATTTTTATGGAGTTTCACAAAATAAAAATAAAATTGAAGTGAAATCTTGATTTCTTTTATTTAAATTTGTGGTCTTTTTTTTTTACTGTATATATGGATTCATCCCATTAAAAAATCTTAAAATATTTTCATTGTGCAGAGATTATCCATTTTTCTATTTCAAAATATATATATATATATATATATATATATATATATATATATATATATATATTTCGTATAACTTCAAGTATAAATAATGTTTCATTAAACAAACTTATACTTACAAAATAATATTTGTCCACATTTGATTATAATACTTACAAAATAATATTTATCCATATTTGATTATAATTTTGATGATAAAAAGGAAGATGAAGATATATAATTTTTTAATACATATTTTTGAATTTTAAAATAATTTCAAAATAACAATGAAATTTTTCTGTTTGTTTTAATATTAAATTTTTTAACTTAATATATATAATTTCACTTATAAATATTCGTTTATTAAACAAATATATATTTAGAAAATAATATTTATTTATAGTTTTAATGTGATTTTAAACCTATCTTTTTTAAATTTAATTTTGAATATAGAAGTTCATTTATTAATATAAATAGTTGTGATTTATATTTGATTTAAAATATAAATATTTTATTTTTTAATTTGCTTTCAAAGTTATCTCGTCTTTACATTTAATTTTGAAGGTAAAGATTTGAGAATTATAACATCGGTGGAGAATATTTTTTTTAATTATAAACATTTAAATTATATTTTAAAAACTCTAAAAATAAATAAATATATTTTTTTAAAATAAATTAATTGATATATAATAAACAAAATCCACCATAAGGGTAGTAGGTGATAATACAAAGATATAATTGGAATAGAAATTGTGGCAATATGTTTATGGACAAAAGACAATGTCTACATATTGTAATGAAACAAAAAGAGAGATGTTATTGTGAGGTGTATATTGGAAGCCACATTGTGCATTACAAAGTGGAATGAAATATTTGAAAATAGTAATACTATTATATATCAATATCATTTTTTCATAGCTTCAAATTCAAATTTTGAGCAACCACCATTATCCTTATTTACAATATCTCCAAATAAAAAAATCACACACCATTTAAATTATTGATTTTCATGTCTTTTATTTTTTAAGGTATTTAGATTATTCGAATGATAATTACATTTGTGTAGTGCAAGTTAATTGCATTTTGATAGTCTCGAGAATCCTATCAAGGTGTGGGTTTCAAAAGTGAAGAGATCAATTTTTGAAAATGTAAATTTATTTAAATAATTTTTCAAGCTTGAATAAAACTTCGGGTTAAGAATATATATTCACCTTAGAAAGGATATTTCATCTCAAAAGATTTGATTAATTTGATTCCTTGAAAATTTGATCTATGTAGTCGTAAATGGATCTAAACTTGTATGTGTCAAACTTTTAGCCATGATGTGCAAAAAACATGAAAGAGATATGTGTGATATCATATTATTCACAATGATATAAATTTATAGTACATTAAGTGTAACTCTTGGATTTCACATTCCAATGTCACTTGGACTCCCTAAGTTCCCGAGCTCTTAAGCACAAAAACCCTAGAAGGATTAGGGGTCCAACATTTCCTCCTTAATCTAAAGGTGTATGTGTGAGTCGAAGTAGATAGTTGTAATACACATGAGCTCTTCTACTAGAGGAATTTCTTCTAATGTTTTGAAGAGAGAGACCTTCAACCTGGAAGAATGGATGTCTAAAACCCGCGATGGTTTGCCGATGAGCACCAACACCGGGATGCTTGATGTATTTCCCCGGAACTCTTCCAAAACTAGCAAGAAGTTGAAGTCTTCTACTAGAGGAAGTGTTCCTCAATTCTTCGAAGAGGAAGAATCTCAACCTCACATAGATTGTTTAAGTTCGACCACCAACCAAAGGCATGCTCATGGGAATCTTTATATTTGGCTACAACTCTCGAATATGGAATGGTAGGCTGGCTCGTGCTCACTTGATGTGGCTTTGAAACTTACATATGACCAACATTTTCCCTACGTACACAAGGTGAGATGATGGCGAAAACACGACTACAATATTGTTCAATACTCTGTGAACAAGTTCCGAAATATGACTAAAACATCTTTCTGGTTCTTTATTACCACTTCCAAGAAGCGATCCATCTAAGATGATTTTTTCTTGTACGAGGCTTGTTTCTCGAATAATTTGTGTGAAGAATTGACCGTGCTAACCACAGCTTCGTACCTGTGATGATCGAAAAAATGATCTTTTATATGTCCAACTCGGTGACATTGTTGGCATGTAACAATATGTCTTTCCTATTGTGGAAGAGTGAAAAAAATATGTTTTTCTTCGAAATGCTCTTCCAAAACATTGATGATGGTCTTGGGAATTGGCAGATTTTCGCTCGCATTCAAATCTTTCTCTTGTACTTGGCTTAGTGATCCGAAAAGTTTTCGTTGCTGATGGGAGTTTATCTCAATGTTCGAAAAAAAAGTTTAGAATGATAACTCTTATGATGAAGCTCATCTCTCCGTAGCTCTCACCAAGCCGCAAAAAATTCAATCTTGTCATGTGCATCTTGTAAACATGTATGAATATGGGAAAGAGCGTGCCCGCCGAACATAACTATGTATTCGACATTAGATAGCATTAGAGTGCTTAGTAATTCTAACAATTCATTTAGTCTAGCCATTATTTCAACAAAAGTAAAGGCCTCAAATACCTCAACTAGAAATGCACCATTTTTTGAGTTGCAGTGGTCTCCTTTCTCAATACCTTTTTAAATAAATACCCATCATCATACCTTAACTCATCATCATCCTTGGACTCGATCTCAAAGATAAATATAAATAGTGTTTTTATTTCTTGATTTTTAAGCCTTGAATAACACCAATTGGTTCTAACACTCTTAAATAAATAAAGGAACCTATAAAATTGCAAACAAGAGTGACAACTCTGTTATATCTCCATGCAGAGATGAAAAAATGTCTAAGCTAAGGAATGTGCTTCAAAGTGTATCGGGATATATCAACATAACCCATGCCCTAACATTCTTGTAAGACTTACAAGTGGATCATTATATTCAATCCAGTCCTCATAGATGCTAGCCAATGAGAAAATATGGTTGAGGTATTTTGTTAAACAATTGACCTCATATTGGAAAATTAAAATATCCGAGCAGGAAACCTCAAAGCTTACAGCTAGGACAAATACTGCTTTCATTTTTCATTGACGCCGAGAAACCCAATTGTGCTTTCACATGTTGGATCGTAGTAATTGCCCAATTGTGCTTTCCCATGGTGGATCAGTAATTTCCTTCGTGAGCTCTGAGGCTATTCATCCTCCCAAAAAATTTCATGGAACATCAAACTTATTTATATCAAGAGAGCTGTACTTATTTACAAATATATGTATGATTGATTGTAGATGCAAGGACTTCCACCACAAACTGGAGAGGCATCTTGAGGATCCTCTAGTCCCAGACTCACCGAGTCGAACTTCACTATCAATATCGCTGGACTCCGCAAATTGTTACTTCTCCCCTTCTAAATAATGAGAATTTTCTAAGGGCAATGATGGGTTCAAATAATAGTGCAAAGGCTGGGAAAAATTCTCAAAAACTACAGCTAAAACAAGAGATGGAAATGTCATAGTGGAGGTAGGTCGAGGGCCAGGAGGGAGGGCCTGAGGGAGGTGGCAGGGGCCCGAGCAGAGGGAGGTGATACGGTATGCGATCGAAGCAGTGGTGAAGCAGCGGAGAATGAGCAACGTAGGGTCAAGTAGTATGGACAAGATCGTGCAATATGGAGGCTTTGGAAGTATGGTGGCGAAGAAATATTGCGTGGATGAGGGAACTCCAACTATAGGAGGGCCGAGGGGGCCAAGCCTCTGGATGGACAAGCACCAAGGATAGAGCGTTATGGGCCCGACAAGGCACAATTGTTTCCAAGAGCAATCTCTGTGTTGAATTCAAGCGCTCTCAGCTAACACTTCCAAATTGTTCAATGCAGAGAGAAAGGAATGCTTTGTACGAACACAGAGAAAATAGGGACATGAGTTATTGCGACATATTAGAAAAAGACAGAAAGACTGTGACAGTGGATACAAGCATTATTCTTCTCACGAGGCACTCGAACCGTGATCCATTTGTATGTCAGAGAAAAGGGCCATATGTAGGATGAGCAGAGAATGTAACCTGAGGAGAGGGGTAGAGGAGCATGGACCTACTTGCTGGGAGAGGAGTGTTGTTGGAGGAGCGTGGTGTGTGGGAAAGGCTTCTACCAAAACAGGGGGAGGGCCGACTGTATGGAGGACGGTAGTATAGGAGCGCAGAGTATGAGAGAGCCACGACGGGCAGCTTATGTTCTGGCATGGTGAGGAGGCCGTATTACAGTGGGAGGCTACATGAAATGTTATATAGGTTGTGGTGTGTTAATAGACGCAGCGTGCAGTGGTATGTGGAGCCGTAGGAACGATAATGGGAAGGAGCATTGGCGTACATTCCACTAACCAGTGTGTGGACTATGTGGAGACTTGAGTGTGCAAACAACATATTACAGCATGCAGATTAAGTGTTTGGCAGAGAACAGTCATTAATGTAGAAAAATCTGAACAGGAAGCGCTCAGAGACGGAGAATATGTCATAAGAAGACTATACTAAAATTAGGTTTTACATATTTTCTATTTAAAGATTGTAGACAGCGCAGAGACCAGAACGAATTTCGTTGATTAGATTGATATAGCTGTGAGCAAGAGAGCCGACAGAATATGAGAATTTCTGATACAATGTTAAACTTAGGCATGATATGAAAACAACATGAAAAATATAAGCATGTGATATAATATCATTCACAACTATATATATTTATAGTACAATAACTGTGACTCTTGAATTCCACATTTCAAGGTTATTTGGACTCTCTAATTCTCTTGAGCTTCCATGCTAACTCTAGAAGAATTAGGTCTCCAATAATATGAAAACCTTAAAAACAAAAAGTTTTTTTACCATAAAATATTTTATATTTTTGATATATTTGCATAAAGTGACTTCTTGTGTTGTTCTTGTGGTTTCTGCAATGTTGTAGTCTTTGGTTGTTTGCATGCAACCTCTTGAAAAAATATGATGCATTCTCCCTATTTGTTTCCATATTGTTGACACTCAAAAAACATGAAAATATGGACTCTAAATTAATTTCTCACTCAAAAACATGATTGAGTTACTAATCCCCTTTTGCCACAAGTGTCTCATCCTAAAGAGTGTGCAACACATACAACAAAAAAAAATGGCTAAATAATGAGTGATCCTAAAAATAATTTTCTAGAAAGGACATTGACCAAAGATTGAATAAGAAATTTACATCGACACTCCTAACTAACTATTCACAATTTTCGAAACTGTCAAATCAAAGGAGTTTCCCTCATGTGAATTCCTAATTAGAACTTACACCATTTGGATTAGGAACACCCAATCTAGAGTATTGAACCTATAATCTCTAACTTTGGGTGTTTTTCTCACCGCAATGGATAAGGTAAGAGAGTATGGACATAACCTTTTAAATCAACAAGAGAGTTAACATTGTAAAACACCAATTGCAATGTGAAAAAGGAGACTTTCATGAGAGTAGGAAGAGGAGTGAGACTTTGGAAGGAATTAGTAATAATAACGTAAGATAGAAACACGAGAGCATGAAAAGACCTTATTAGTTATCTAGAGAAGTACTTACATAGACAAAATGATCATTAAATAAAATACAACACACATTCAATAAAATAATTACCAAAGCCACTCAAATAGATTGATTTCCTTAGTACATGTGAACAAAACAACATACCACAAACATATAAATAGTAGTCTTACTACATTCACGATACATGCATGATTAGGCGACAGATCTAAGTACATATTTACAATGGAGAGCTAGTAGTTCCAACACTAGAATGTTAAGTCACTTATTGCTTCCGGAAAGAATTATCTTCTCTTCTATGCTAAGCTAGAGAAGCCAAGGCTAGATCTCCAAAGGCTAAGCGTACAAAATCCCTTTGCTCGAGTCATGAGCGTATATTTATACCCATTGAGATGAATTTCGTTGGAAATATGATGCAGTGTTGTCCTTGATGGCAACCCACCTAATGAAGATGAAGACATGCGACCGTTGACATGTGTTGTCCTTGATGGCAATCCACTCGATGAAGTTATGCTTTGACTCTGATGGACTTAAGAAATGATGTAAATCCGGTGTGATATAATGTTTGTCGACAATATGATGCTGAGTGTTGTCCTTGAAAGGCAACCCATCTCGATAAAGATGATGACAACTTACTCGATGAAGTTGTGCTTGATAGAATATGTTCTCGATGAAGGAAATCCGATGTATCTACAAAGTGAGTACAAGGCAATGAAGAAAGGATTTTGTGCGCATGTGCTAGATTCTAAGATGAAAAAAGAGTATGTCTCTAGGTATACGCGGATTGGCCTAGGGAAGTCGTATGCACGCGGAAAAGAACGTGCCAAGTCGCGTATGGGCTAAAGCGCTCAAAAAGTGCAAAACCAAGGCAACCACCATGGTATTGACCCATGGTATTGGGTAATGATCCGCCTAATTGACCCCGCTCCGGTAGTTTTGGGCTCATGGTATTGTTTTGGCCCATGGTATTGAAAAAGGGGCTCATGGTATTGAAAAAGGATAAACCTATATAAGGAGAAAAAATTCATTGTGCATAACATGAGTGTGGGTGCAAGATAACCGAGCTTGAATGAATACTTCTCTGTGAAGTATATCCTAATGGAAAGGGTTACACTTGAATGATAAATCTGAATGTATGATGCACCAATGACGAAGAAGGGGATCTAGATCCGAATTGCTCTTGTATTTGCTAGATCCGATTATGGAAGGCTTAGATCATGATGAGGCGAGCATCTAGGCGAACATCCGTCCGAAGAAAAAGGGTAGATCTGAACTGAATATCTGATCCTCGATGAAGTATGCGCTCCGTAATGATTGAAGATTCATACGCTACCGTCAGCGGGAGAAGCGCGTATATATGCGGCTTCGAAGAGAAAGCGCGTATGCGCAATAAAATATACACCGAGGCATACGCCGGTTTGTGTGACTCGGAGCGCGTATATACGCGACATCGGGAAGAAGTGAAAGCGCGTATGCAACTAGGTTTGGTCAAGCAAAGGGCATGAAGTATCCGATCCTCGTTCGCCGTGTTTTTGCTATCTCGATCCGTGTTGATAAGTATCTCGTTGGTGATGTATGTTTGTGCTTAAATGTATGGAAAGGGTCCGGGCCTCGAAAATATGATGAAATATGGCCTCGCAAGTGTTGTTCTATTAAAGTTGTTGGATCCAAAGCAGAAAATTGATGAAACGTGGTCCAAGGTGGTGTCAAGGTTGTAGCCTTCAAATAAAAGGAAGCCCCTTCCTCCAAGTGAGGCCGGGTAAACGATCGGGGGGTCGAGCTCCCTTCCGTGGAGAGGCCGGGTAAACGAGTCGTGGGGTCGTAGCCTCCCTTCCGCAGAGGCTGGCAACCCAGTCGTGGGGTTGGAGCCTCCTTCCAGGAGAGAGGCCGGTAAACGAGCGCAGCGGGTGCCCGCGTATCGGCCGGGAAACCGCGCTCAAAGCATATGTTGTAAGATGTTTTCTCTATAATAAAATATTGAAGGCTGCTAAATCAAAAGAAGGTGGTTTTCTCCCGATTTGGGTTTCCACCTAAAAACTCGGTGTTCATGTGTGATGCTTTGTGTGATGGTTTATTCTCGTTCTTACCGCACCTATTTACCGTTTATCGAGCATCCTCGATGAATGAATGATGGAATAATATAAGTAAAGATTTAATGACAACATCTAGATCTCTCGTGTGTACGCTAGTTTCATAAAGGGGATTCGCGTATACGCTTGAAGCCATCGAAGGAAAGTAGCGTATGGGTTTTAAGGAATGAAAAAGTAAAAATATTTGATTATGCAAGAACATCGATTCACCCCCCCTCTCGCATTTTTCCCAACAATTGGTATCGTAGCGGTGTTCTTCTCGTGCTTGATCGCTCGAAGGAGATCCGTCGCCATGGGAAGTCAAGAAGGAGTGATGTCTATAAAGCCACCTCTATTCAATGTAAGCAATCGATATTCCGGGAAGGTACGAACAAAAGCATTTCTCGCAAAGCCCCGGAGCGTATGTATGGGCAATCGTGGAAGAAGGTTATCAATACCTGTAGCAAGTATTCCTACCGATACAAGAAGAAGAATTATGAAATCAATGCCAAAGCAATGAATGTCTTGTTATGTGAAGCATGTTCGAATCTGAATTTGCTAAAGTGATGCACTTACATTCAAATAAAAGAAATATCAGACAAAATAATTTCCGAGCTATGAAGGAGACACACAAAGGTAAAAAGTGCAAAACTCCAAACGCTTAGAATTGAATATGAAAATTTGAAGATGCATAAAGTGATGAAAAGTGTTGCCGCTTCTCTTTCTCCGTCTAGATGATATTGTAAATCGATGAGAAATTTGGGTGAAACCATAACCGATACTACTCCGGTAGAAAAGTCTTAAGATCCTTGACTTCAAAATTCTGACTCTAAAGTTTCAAAATATTGAAGAAAGGCAAGATCTGCAAACTCTTTCTATTGTTCAATTACATGGTATCAATCGCTTTTGAAATGAGACAAGGAGGTCCTTCTCAAATAAGAGAAGCTACTTTTAAGGCATCTACAAAAGGAAAGGAAAAGGAAGTTGTCAAAGAATCCAACTATATATCCTCGATGAAGAAGAAGCACCGTGAGAAAGCTCCAACTAGGTACCGGAAGATTCAAAGGTAAGCTTCCTTCAAATGTTTTGAGTGTGGAAAAAGTTGGTCACTATGTCAGCTAAATGTCCTTATAGAGAAAAACATGGTAAAGGGAAACAATTTGAAAAGAGAAAGAGTTATTATGCAAAAAGAAGATGATGATGAAGTGTCCAAGAAGATGAAGAAGATTCGACCAAGATTTGAAAGTGCTCATGGCAAAGAAGGAAAAGAAGAAGGCCACTTGTAATACTCTTCTTTGTGCAAACAATAGTGAAGATAGTGAAAGTAAAGTTGTAGAAGCTCTCAAGACTAAAGTTGAAGAACTAGAAAGTTCAACTTCTAAGCAAGAAACTATTTACAAAGAGATGACCTCTCAAATGAAAGATCAAATAGAAATGTTGAATGGACAAAGACAAGTATCAAAGGTTTCCATACTTATGCATCCAATCGACCAAAGATCTAGAAGCATCTTGGAAAAACAAGCAAGAAGAATGAAGGACTTGAAGTCGCAATCATCTTTCAAGCAGCAACATCTAGAAGCATCAAGTAAGAAAAAAATGAGGAACCTCTACAATCATTCGAAAAGGAAGGCTCCTAGCTAGTAAATCATATCTCTCAAAGAAGATCTGAAAAATCAAATAAGAAGAATGAAGAGCTAGAACAAACATGTGAAGAAAACGAAATTGGTTGAAAGAAGAGATCCCAACTGTCCGAAGGATCAAGTAGAAGATGGAAGAAGGAAAGAAGAAAGCATGACAAAGCAATGTCAACTGAGAGGTTGAGGTAAACATTCTCAAAGGTAAATTAGAAGAAAAGGTTAAACTTTTGAGGCTCCAAGATAGTACTAACACTTGGACAATATTTAAGTAATCAAAGGTTTTCTCAAGTATCAAACTTGGTCTTGGTTTCTAAGGAACCGTTAAAGGTGAATCTAGCTCACAAGGAAGTGCTAAAATTCGCAGGATGTCAATGCAAAACTCTGAAGTGTTGAAAGAAATAAAGATCAACCAACAATCATGAATTCATTCAAGAAAGTTGAATGTTTTAAATGTCATAATTATGGGCATGTTAAAGTAAATTGCGTACAGAACAATTCAAACGACAAACAAACAAAAAGTTCCCACTCGTAAAGGTACCCCTAGTAGCTTCATGATTATTTTTTCTCATGTAACAAGCATGGACATAAAGCAGCCGATTGTAAAGGAGGAAGAATAGAAATACTCATTATGATTCTTATGTTTATTTCTCCGACCACATGAGATGTTATGCTTGTAACAAGTATGGACATGTAGAAAAAGAATGCAGGATGAATGTATCCGGGAAAGTGGACAATTTTCGCACATAGTTGGAAAGGGCAAGCAAATTTGGAAAAAGAAGGAGGACCGATCGAAACGTAGGAATTCCGACCCTATTGCGCTCATCCGCTTCGAAGCTTACTTCTCCGATTGATCGTAGGAATGATGTGGGATACATTATGAGATTTAGTAATGTATCGTCATTGTGGGAGCAAATGTATGATGTCTTTCATGGTTGATTTGATTATTCCGTTATATGTATTTCTAACAAACATCCGATATGAAGAAGACAAGCACAGGAAGGACAATTCCAGGGGAGATAAAGAATTTGAAAAATTTCTATGTTTCCTCCACTTTTCCATACGCAAAGCTATATTCACGTGGGTCACGTATACACGCGAGTTTACCGTACACAACAGACATGCATTGATGATAAGAGAAATTATCCTGATAGTTGAAGATCCGGAGCAGCAGGTCCGTGGGGAGCATCGTCCGACCGCCGATGATCGGCACTATTAGCATCATTCTCGTTATACCTATGATAATGAAATGATACATGGGTTCTCGTGTTGAATATTTTGGATGAAGCCTCGTTGCTTGGTGATGAAGAGTAGTCATTGTTGAGATGAAAGTCCTATAATTCGTGTAGATAAGAACATCATGCTGAATGTTGTCGATGACTTGCCGATGAACGTTTTTAAGTTGCACAAGTTAAGAAGGAGCACCGGTCTAGGGGGAGTATGGTGTCGATGATTGCATTGTTGGCAATATGATTGCTTATTCTTTGGTTTTTGTGATACTCATGCTCAAATGATGATAACTTGGTACATGGTTTATTATGACTTTGAGCCCTGGTTGCCGATAAGTATCTTTTGTACTCACACATGGATGAGTTGGATGTCATTTGATTCGTAAATAAATCATGCGCAGTGTGTTACCATGATCGAGAGATCTTTTTATGTTACTTCATTTTAAATCTTGAAGATCATGGTGATGTTGGACCACAGTGGATGATTGCTTGACACCTATGTGAAGATGTTGTTCGATATGAGAATCTCTTCGGGAAAGATTGTATTGATGCCGCAAAGAATCAAGGCTCGTTACTATTGTGCCGATGCTACAACCACTGGATGACGCTTGAAGACACCACTACACCGTTATATCTATCCGTAGTCCATGGAAGCATTCAAATATCTCAGAAAGAAGTCGAATATTGTCTTTGGTTCTCACAGAGAATCGTATCGTTGAAATTTAGAAGATGGCATTGGACACGCGGGTTTCATGAAACACACGCGTATATACGCGAGTTCCTCGGCACGTAAACCCGTATGTTTGGTTGCCGGAAATTCTTGGTTGGTTCAACTCTCTCTCAAAGACAGTCGCAAAGGTCGCTTTGGCATTCTCCGATAATCGTTTGACATCTCCGGTGGTGTTCCCAGTTCTCATAATTCTCGTTTCTAATGTTTTGATGAAGATGCCTTGATGATTTGTTGGTGGGGAAGTTTTCGTGATGCACAAACTAAGGGGGAGCCTTAGTCATTTGGAAAGATTGCTTCAAGGTACGCATTCGGGGGGAGCATTAGCCTTGCCGAGTATAATTCGTTGTTGGCATTATGATGATTCTAAAACATGTTCTTTGAAGTCTTTCTCGTCTTGGTCATAAATGGTCATATTTGTATTTTGATGAAAAGGTCTGTTGAGACCCATGATGTAAAATTGTAATATTCGGTCATGTAAGTACTTGTCAAATTTTGTAAACCCACATGGTTGGGTAGCCGAGTCAAATTTTGTAAACCCACTTGGTTGGGTAGCCGAGTTGAAATGTGTAAACCCACTTGGTTGGGCACTTCTTGAGTCTCATATGTAAATCCACTGTTGGATATTTGATGTAAGTATGAGTCTTTGGTGATAGGAAGTTCATAGAGTCATGTACTCTTCATTGGAGAATATGTTTGAAGATTCAGCATGAACTCATGGGGAGCTTGGTCACTTCAAATATACACCGATCTGCGTAACGCTCTTTCTACATGAGGAGAAAAGGGGGTGAGTGTGTTGGTTTTGATCCGCCCGTTGTCTTCGATGTCAAAGGGGGAGAGTGTTGGTGTTGATCCGCCGGGTTTTGATCCGCAATTTGCCCTCGATGTCAAAGGGGGAGAGTGACACAGTGTTTGAATGAAGAGAAAGAATGGTGTCAAAGAATTGGGAGAGTGACATGGTGTCAATGTACTTATCCGTTGTGGTAACCAAACACCATCGTGGTTGCCATCAAGTCCAAAGGGGGAGATTGTTGAAAATATGATGCAGAGTGTTGTCCTTGATGGCAAACCTGTCGAATGAAGATGAAGACATGCGACCGTTGACATGTGTTGTCCTTGATGGCAATCCACCCGATGAAGTTATGCGTGCTTGACTCGATGGACTTAGTAAATGATGTAACCGGGAGTGATATAATGTTTGTCGACAATATGATGCCGAGTGTTGTCTCGAAAGGCAAAACCCATCTCGATAAAGATGATATGACAACTTACTCATGAAGCAGTTTCGATAGAATATGTTCTTGATGTAATAAAATCAAGGTATCTACAAAGTGAGCACAGAAGGCAATGAAGAAAGGATTCTCAGCATGTGCTACATTCTATGACGAAAAGAGTATGTCTCTATGTATACGCGGATTGCCTAGGGGAAGTCGCGTATGCACTACCCGAAAAGAACGTGCCAAGTCGCGTATGGGCTAAAGCGATTGTAAAGTGCAAAACCAAGGGTAACCACCTTGGTATTGACCCATGGTATTGGGTAATGATACGCCTAATTGACCCTCCGTGTAGTTTTGGGCTCATGGTATTGTTTTGGCCCATGGTATTGAAAAAGGGGGCTCATGGTATCGAAAAGGATAAACCCATATAAGGAGAACAAATCTATTGTGCATAACATGAGTGTGGGTACAAGATGTCCGAGCTTGAATGAATACTTCTCTCGTGAAGTATATCCGAATGGAAAGTGGTTACACTTGAATGATAAATCCGAATGTATGATGCACCAATGACGAAGGGGATCTAGATCTGAATCGTTTCGTATTTGCTAGATCTCGATTATGGGAAGGCTTAGATCCGTGATGAGGCGAGCATCTGTGCGAACATCCGTCCGAAGAAAAGGGTAGATCCGAATCGAACATCTCGATCTCGATGAAGTATGTCGCTCGTAATGATTGAACATCTATACGCTACTGGCCATGAGGAAGCGCGTACATACGCGGCCGCCGAAGAGAAAGCGCGCATGCGCAATAAAATATACACCGAGGTATACGCTCGTTTGTGTGGACGAAAGCGCGTATATATGCGACACCGCGGAAGTGAAAGCGCGTATGCAAACTAGGCTTCGAGCAAAGGAAGAAGCATCTCGATCCGTTCGGGCCGTGCTCTCGCTATCTCGATCCGTGCTGATAAGTATTTGCTGGTGATGTATGTTTGCGCTTAAATGTATGGAAAGGGTCCAACAAAATATGATGAAATATGGCCCGCAAGTGTTGTTCTATTAAAGTTGTTGGATCCAAGGTGAAAATTGATGAAACGTGGTCCAAGGTGGTGTCAAGGTTGCAGCCTTCTTACCGTGGGTTGTAGCTCCCTTCCGTGAGGCCGGTAAACGAGAGATTGGGGTCGCAGCTCCCTTCCGTGAGGCCGGGTAAACCAGCCGTGGCCGTAGCTCCCTTCCGGTGAGAGGCCGGTAAATGAGTCGTGGCTGGAGCTCCCTTCAAGAGAGGTCAGTAAACGAGCGTGTGGGTGCTCGCGTGCCGGTCAAGTCCGCGCCAACACATATGTTGTAAGATGTTTTCTCTATAATAAAATATTGAAGGCCGAGAGCAACTCATAGCCGTGGTTTTCTCCTTCGATTTGGGTTTCCACCCAAAAACTCGGTGTTCATGTGTGATGCGTTTTGTGTGATGGTTTATTCTGCTTCTTACCGCACCTTTGCCATCGTTTATTGAGCATCCGATGAATGAATGATGGAATAATATAAGTAAATATTTAATGACAGATTCAGATCTCTCCGTGTATACGCTAGTTTCATAAAGGAGATCCGCGTATATACACTAGTTTACCGAAGGAAAGTAGCGCATGGGTTTTAAGAATGAAAAAGTAAAAAGATTTGATTATGCGAAGAACATCGATTCACCCCCCTCTTAGTATTTTTCCCAACATCTCCTTCGCCATGTGACTCTTTAGCTTCCTCATGACTCTTAGACTTCTCATGTGACCTTGGACTTGTATTTGAGTTTCGGAATTTTCCTAAAGAATATTTTGTCCATATATGACTATGCTAATTTTTCATATTTAAGATAAGACCATTGTAATTCCAAATATTAAATTTCTTCCTTTTTGTTTTGGTAGTTACATCCTTACATCCAAAAATTATGTGGCAAGACACATAGACACACATGAAATTGAGATGGCACTGGCACAAGTGACAATTTGACAATGATGACATGGACTCTATGAGGAATTAGCAATACGAAGCTATTCTTATTTCTTCTTTTTCTTTAATCATTGTGAGAGGTGTGTTCTGGGTGACCATCTTACCGAAATATATGCTTTATTCCTCTTCTTCACCCTCCAAGGTGCTAAAAATAGGGAGTCTTATGATATCGATCTTCCAACCTATGTCACAATATGATGTCCCTTCATCTTTCTTACGTAATGATCGACCTATATTTACGCTTCATAACTATCTTTCTAGTATGGTCTCCTCATTTTCCAATCAAGATATTGTCATGAAAAGATATAGTATCCGGAACCGGAAATTACTCATGATAAGACGTCATAAGTCTCAAAAAATCATAATCTAACGTACTTCATGAAAATCACTCATGGAGTTGGAACTAGGTATTGGAAATGGGAGTAAGGTCGACGATTACACAATGAATTGTTCTAAAGGATGGGAGGAGAATTGAGGCTTATAAAAACATAATGCATAGTTCTCAAGGCCTAGGGAAGTAATATCGTTACGTTTGGAGGAGCTTAGTGAGGTGTGATTTCCAACTTAGGCTACATAATGCGCTCAAGAGAGAGAGAGAGAGAGGCTAGTGGATTGTGTATTTGAACAATTCGTGAAGGGAAGGAGTAAACTTGTTTTTCATGGCAGGAGGTTGCCACCGAGCACCCTAACTACACAATGTGCACTTAGTAAGAAAGGGTGTGATGTTTCGAGGCTTGCAATTATGCAATGCATAGTTCAAGATGGAAGTGTGAGCTCAAGTTAGTTGGGAATCAAATATTTTGGAATTTGACCAAGTGTGGGACTAGTGAGGCATATATTAAACCAAGGCAAAGGATTGAAAATGATCACACACTTAGAGAAATTGTCAAAACAACATTGAACACTCAACATTCATAATGAACATGATCCTCCTAATGTGACAACAAAACAAGGTGTAGTTCTGAATTTTGTTGCGCTTCTTGTGGCATTAGATGGAAATTGGATTGTAATTGTGATGATGAGAAAGAAGATGAGAGATATATAGTTTTTTAATACATATATTTGAAATTTAAAATAATTTCGGTGGAGTTGTTTCTTAGTGCAATTTTGGAGTTTCCTAAAAAAAAATAGAAGTGAAATCTTGCAAAAGTTACCATAAATCTTGTGATTTCAATGAATTCATGTGGGAGTTTTGAGAAATTAGATTGGAAAATATATGTGAAAAACTTCCGAAAAATCTCTTTATTTCAAAATTAAAGTAATTTTTTTAATATTAATTTTTTTTAATTTACTATAATTTGAATTATAAATAGTGTTTCTTTAAAACAAACTTATATTTACAAAATAATAATATTTATGAAAATTTGGTTGGGATTTTTGTTAGAGTTACGCAATGGAAAAACAATCGAACACATAGCATAAAAACATGAGACAAAGGATTTAACGTGGTTCACCCAACCAATATGGGCTACGCTCCACCAAACAACGTAGGCATCAACAATCTCATTCATCAATAGGAAAATACAACAAAGAAAGTTTCTCTATCCGTACTCGTTCCTCTCACCACATCCCTCATGCTCATTTGCCTCTACTTCGGCTTACATTTTATAGCTCGCAGTAGAACCGAATCATTAAATTCAATCACAACAAAATAGGATGCCATTAACTCCACATTAGGATTAGATCGAGTCAATTTATCAACAAATCCTATTATTGTCATATTTATGAGATTTTCTCCAAATTTAACATAAGAAATCTCACCCCACCTTGATAGCAATTAGCCTGATACCTTGTTCCATTATTATTTTCAACTTTTCTACAAGCCAAGAAAAGCCGTACACCATCACAACTTCTCTAATAAACCGGTTTCGTGAACATGTCCGCACAATTTTCGTATGCAGCTTTTTCAAGAGAGACTCCCCGTTCGTTGATAACCTGTTTTACGAAATGGTACTTCGATAGGTATATGCTTTGATTTACTATGATAGGCCGTATTTTTAGCCAAGTGAATTTCACTTTGACTATCACAAAATAACTTGATGTTGTCCCGTAACCTACCAAACTCACTAAACAAACCTTTCAACCAAACCGCTTCTTTTGCAAGCATGTGAAACAACTATGCATTCTCCGCTTCTTTAGTGGATAAAGCAAAAATGTTGACATCCACTTTATAGTCCACCTACAAGAGTAAAGACATTCCCCGAAGTTGACCTTCTCTTATCCAAATCACCTACAAAATCCGAATCAACATATCCGCAAACAAATTCACTACTTCGTTATAAGTGATATAGTAATCATTTGAGCCTTCAGACATCAAGCACCCATTTCACCGTTGACCAATGCTCTTTTTCTCGGATTTTCCATATACCCCCGCCGACAACACCAATCGCATCCGAAATATCTTCGGTCGTGTACAAACCATATCATACATCAAACAACCTACTACATTGGCATATGGAATTGGAGACATATATTCCTTTTCTTCATTTGTGTTAGGACATAAACTTGAAGAAAGCTTAAAATGGGAAGCTAAAGGACCGAAACAAGATTCACATTGTTCATACCAAACCCTGCCAAGAGTATTTTCGAATACACTTCTATTGTGATAACCATGCCTTACCATTTCTTCCCTTGCCTCTCGAAAATCTCCATGCCCAAAATATATATTGTTGCTCCTAACTCTTTATATAAAATGTCATAGCCATCTAAGCCTTCAACCTATTGATCTCCGTTTATGCTTTTGCTTGCTAAAAGCATATCGTCAAGATACAACACTAAGATAATGAACATGCCATTACTCAATTTCTTAAAGTAAACACAATGATCATATTCACTTCTTATATAATTTTGACTTATCATGAAAGAAACACCTATGTTGAAACTTATGTGCATTATCCCGTTTCAATTTATCATCTACATCCGGATTATGGAGTGAAGATTCACTAAATTTAACATCTCTCGTTAATGATGATCTTGTGATTAGTAGGATTCCACAACCTCGTATTTCTTATTCCCATCACCATATCCAACAAAGATATATCTTTGATTTAGGATCTAATTTAGAACGCTGATCTTTCGGAATTGCAGAATATGCAACACAACCAAAAACTTTCTTCGCTTAGAATAATCACAAGGATGACCTTTCCATACTCTCTGAGGAATTTTTTCATCCTATTTCGCTGATGGTGATAGATTTATCAAGTAACAAGTTGTATAAATCGCTCCCGTCCACAATTTCTTCTTCAAATTGGCGTTACCAAGGATACTTTCGTTCTCTCTAAGATAGTCTTGTTCATGCGTTCAACAACTCCATTTTGCTGAGGAGTACATATAGTAGTTTTATGTCTTTTGATCCCCCAACTTCCTTGCACTATCAAATTTCTTTGAAGTAAACTCACCACCATTGTCGCCTAAACATTTAATGGTTCTTCCAAAGGATGTTTTCAACTAATGCTTCCGAACTCGCTTGAAAACCATGAATACATCAAACTTTTTATTTAACATATAGACCCACACTTTTCTAGAGAAATCATCAATGAAATATATAAAATATGATAGTCCTCTATATGAGGTTGGTAGGAGATGGAACCCAAACATTAGAATGGATATAATCAAGGATTCCCTTACTATTACGTTTTCCAATTTTAAACTTTTCGCTTGATTTGTTTCCAATATAGACAATGTTTGTAGAAATCTAACTTAGAAGATTTTAAGCTAGGAAGTAACTTTACGATCGCATAAAAATTTTAATTATCTTTCGCTTCATATGGCCCAACTATTGATGCCATGTACGAATAGAATTACCGTCATTTTCGTATACTACAGAGCATGATCTCGACTCCGTTCTTCCTTCTAATCGAAAAATATTCCAACCTTATTTGCTTTCATTACTAGTAAAATTCCTTTATAAAATTTCATTAATGCACCTTGAATAAAGGTTTTATATCCATTTTTGTCTAGCACTCCTAGATAAATGAGGTTTCTTTAAGTGATTTCGTGCACGTGTCTTACATCGCTAATATTTTATTTGTCCCATCAAACATTTTAATCCGGATGCTTCCAATTCCCACAATATTACATGAGACATCATTTCCCATGTAAACCACTCCATCATCGATTGATTTATAAGATTTAAACCACTTTCTATGAATGCACATGTGATTTGATGCACCGTAATCTAACAACCAATGTTGATCATGATTAGACAAACTAATTGATAACTCTTCATCACTCATAACTAAAACGGATGTTGAACTCGTATCCGTTGTGTTTGATTCTTTCTTTTCCTCTTTCTCGAAGAATCCCCTTTGGATGTTTTTTGTCTCTTCTAATAGTCCTTCTTCAAATGTCTTGATTTGCCACCAAACCAACACTTTACCTTACTCTTCTTCCCTTTTTATTTTGACCGCGAGTTGTTCTCGCTTTTATCAAGCGTTCTTTATTTAGAAATAACCTCTAACCATCATTTCTTCTAATGTAGAGGTTTCGAATTTGACCTTTTCCTTGTTTCTTCAGACAACAAAGCTCCAACAATATCATCAAATTCAAGGGTTTCTCATGAACTAATACTTATAGAAGTAAAAAATGATCCAATGACTCGGGCAACAAGCATAATAAAGTTAGAGCTTTATCTTTTGAATCAAATTTTTAATATTATAATTTCTAACTGCACCAAGAGAGTATTAAAGGTATTCGTATGAATAGTTATCATCGTACCTTCCTTCATGCACAAGCTTTATAACCTTGCCTCTTCAAAAGAATCCTATTGGTTAAGGATTTTGTCATGTACAACTTTTCAAGCTTTGTCCACAAACCAAGCGTAGTTTTCCCGACACGATATTAAACAAAAAATCCTCCTCCAAAAACAACCATATGCCACCCGGCTCGTCATCCATGTCACTCCATTCGTCATCCGTCATGGCGAAAGGTTTTTTGGCTTTGCGCAAAAGTGCCTTTGCCATGCCTTGTTGCACGAGTAGATCATGGCGTTATTCTCTCCGCATCTCGGTTTTTTTTTCCCATTGAACTTCTCGATCTCAAAACTTGCACTTTTTTTTCGAAATTTTTTATTGCTTCTACACTATGGATCCTTAATTGCCTTTTAAATAAAATTAACAATTTGATTAAAAAAAAAATTCCCTTTCCAAAATTTCAAATCTTAATAAAAAGAGATTTCATTGGCCCGCATAAAATTTGAACAATGGCAATGTAAAAATTTAAAAAATATATATATTTTTAAATTATGATACCCCCTATTCATTAATTTCCATATATCGCCTTTGCTCAAACCCATAATGTTGGCATGCCAATAAACCATCTCTACAATGCAACTTAGCATACCTGCATTACAAACACAAACAAACATGGAAAGTACGATCTACGCAACAAAGAATGTCGACTTTTCATTAGTAAAGAAAATACTAATGGCCACCGTAAAAGCATGAACCCACTAACGCTACCTCGTAGCCTCTTCGTTCTCGCAAATACGCATAAAATTTCAAACTCGAAGTTCGGTTCGATATCATTTAAAGTTTGCAACTTTCTTTCACACCATGCATTTCTCTCGCTATGTTCGTTGATTCTCGCTATCAACAATAGCCTTCAACTAGTCCCTGATGGAAGCTCATGGCTCTTTGGATGGCAACCTACATAGCCGTATCATAGCTTTCTGACAACGCCAAAAATCCCAAGTTGTTTCATTGTGTTTTCACATCAAACTCAACCGGTCTTCGACACACGCAAACGCAGACCGCACCAAACGTGAAAGATGATGTTAACCGGGAAACCACCAATCGTACCACGTTTAGCCACGATCCGTGATCATAGTAAACCCGCAAAGAACTCAGCTTGATCCACACATACCTGCATCGGTTCCTCTGCTCTGCCTCAATGGCTACGTAGTTCAACGACCGCTTTCTTCCTTTATGATCGTATTTTCGTGGAAATTCAAACTCGCTTTTCCACGATGAATGTATTTAAAAACTTGCTCCGATACTAATTATTAGAGTTACGCAGCGTGGAAAAACAATCAAACACACATCATAAAACATGAGTCAAAGGATTTAACGTGGTTCACCCAACCAACTGGCTACATCCACCAAACAAGAGGCATCAAATAATCTCATTCATCAACAGAAAATATAACAGTGAGTTTCTCATTTTCACTTCGTTCCTCTCACCTCACATCCCTCATGCTCATTTCCTCACGGGCTTACATTTTATAGAAATGGGAGTAGAAACCGAATCATTAAATTGAATCAAAACAAAATAGGATGCAATAAATCCACATCAAGATTAGATGGAGTCAATTTAGCAACAAATCCTATTGTTGTCATATTCATGAGATTTTCTCCAAATTTAACATAAGAAATCTCAACAATTTTGATGATGAGAATGAAAATGATCAGACATAGTGTTTTTAATGTATATTTTGAATTTTTTTAAAATATTTTCTAAAATAACAATGTATATATATATATATATATATATATATATATACTAAATAGTTTTAATTTACTTTCAATAATTTACAAAGGGAAATGTTATTGTAAGGCTTTTATTAGCAACATATCAGGCACTAAAAATGTGGGATGAAATATTTTAAAATTAGCAATACTATAATTTATCAATAACATTGTTGCTTAGCTTCAAATTGAAATTTTCCGCAACAACCATCATCCCCATTTACAATACTTCCAAATAAAAGCCACCCACCATTTAAATTGTTGATCTTCATGGCTTTTATTTTTTAAGGTATTTGGATGATTCAAATGTTAATTATATCTCTTTAGTGTAAGTTAATTTCATTTTGAGAGTGTTGAGAAACCTATCAAGGTGTGAGCTTCAAAAGTGAAGAGATGAATTTTTTGAGAATGCAAAATTTATTTTTAAGTAATTTTTCAAACTTGAATAAGTTCAAATCTATGAAGTTCAAACTATAAGTGTTCTCTCTTGAAAAAATATATTTCAATTAAAAATAATATTTGATTAATTTGATTCCTTGAAAATTTGATCTATATAATGCTTAAATGGATCTAAACTAGTATGTGTCAAACATAGGCATGATATACAAACAACATGAAAGAGATAAGCACGTCATATCATATTATTCACAATGATATACATTTACAAGATATTAGGTGTGACTTCCTTGGATTCCACATTCCAAGGTCACTTGGACTTCGTAAGTCTCTTGAGCTTCCACACTAACCTCGAAGGATTAGGCATCTAATGTTTCCTCGTTAATCTAAAGGGGTATGTGTGAGTGCAAGAAGAGAGTTGTAATACACATGTGAAAAGTATGCATTGTAGCACTAGGCTAAAATGAGCTAGTCCAAAATGTTGGCATAAGGAACTTTTCCAAATCTAGCAAGAAGTTGCGTCTTATGTTGTGAGGAAATTATCCTAAGGTTTTGAAGAGGGAGACTTTCAACCCGGATGAAGGGAGGTCTAGAACCTACGATGGTTTATGGATGACCACAAACTCGGAATCCTTGATGCATTTCCTCAAACTCTTCTAAAACTAGCAAGAAGTTGAAGTCTTTTGCAAGAGGAAGTGTCCCCAATTCTTTGAAGGGGGAGAATTTCTCCCTTACATATATGGTTTAAACTCGACCACCAACCAAAGCCATGTCGATGGGGACATGTGTCTCTCGGCTACAACCCCATAGAGAGGCAACAGACCATAATTTAGTTGATTGGACGAAATATAATGCTGAGCTTATGACAAACTTGAAAGAATATGAAAATTCCGAGGTCTAGCCTTGGCTTTGATACATGTGAAACCTAGGCATGATCTACAAACACATGAAATATATAAGTGTGTGATATCATATTATTCAGAATTATATACATTAATAATACAATAGGTGTGACTCTTGGATTCCAAATTCCAAGGTCACTTCTGACTCCCTAACTCTCTTGAGTTTCCACAACAACCCCAGAAGGCTTAGGTCTCCAACAAGATGAAAAACCCCCAAAAAATGAGTTTTTTATGATAAGGGTTTCATTTTGATATATTTGCATAAGGTGACTTCGAAAGTTGTTCTTGTAGTTTTTGCAATGTTATAGTCTTCGGTTGCTTACCTACACAACCTTCGAAGAAATGTGATGCATTCTCTCTCTTCATTTCCATACCGTTGACACTCAAATCACATACACCCTATGGCTAGTACTGAAATAATTATAAACCTCCTAGATCCCAAATTATATAGATCGCGCATGTATTCAAACATTTTTTATAGTTTTAATTAAAATAAACAACTATATTGATATTATTATACGAAAATATTGAATATATGTATCGCCTAGATTAATCTCTCACCCAAACATGACCGAGTTGCTTATCCCCACTTCCCACTAGTGTCTCGTCCTCCTAAAAGAGTGTGCAAAACATACAACATGAACTAATATCTAGATAATGAGTGGATCCTAAAAATAAATCTCTAGGAACGACATTGAACAAAGCTTCGATTGAGAAATTTACATAGACGCTCCAACCTAACTATCGACGGTTCTAGAAATTCATGAGGCAAGGGGTTTCACACGTGAACTCCTAATTAGACATTACACAATTTGGATTAGGAGCCCTATCCGTAGCATCGACCTCAAAGACCACAACTTTAACGTTTTCCTTAGTCGCAATGGATAACATAAGAGAGTATGCACATAACCTTTTAAATGAACAACATAGTTAACATCGTGAAACACTAATTGCAATGTTAAAAAGGAGACTTTCATGAGGGTAGGAAGACGGCCGAGTCTTTGGAAGGAATTAATAGTACTAACCTAAGATAGAAACACGAGAGAATGATAAGACTCATTATTTATCTAGAGAAGTAGTTCACATAGAAAAATGATCAAGAAGGAAAGTACAACACACATTCAACTAAATAAGTACCAAAGCCACTCAAATAGTTTGATTTCCTTAGTACACTTGAACAAAACACATACCAAAAACATATAAAGAATAGTCTTACCACATTCATGATACATGCATGATTAGGTTAAAGTTCTAAGTACATAGTTACAATGGAGAGCTATTAGTTCCAACGGTGAAACATTAAGTCACTTCTTGCTTCTCCAAAGTATTATCTTCTCTCATATACTAAGCTAGAGAAGCGAAGGCTATATATCCAAAGGCTAAGCCTAAAAATCCCTTTTCTTGAGTCATGAGGGTATATTTTTAACTAATAAGGTGACTTCATCTCCCATGTGACTCTTGAGCTTCCATCATGACTCTAATATTTCACATGTGACCCTTTGACTTATATGAATTTCGCAATTTTCGTAAAGAATATTTTGTCCATATATGACCGTGTGACTTTTCATATTCCACATAAGACTCTTGTAATTCCAAACATTACATTTTTTCCTTTTATTTTGATAGTTACATCATTACATCCACAAATTATGTGGCAAAACACATAGACACACAAGCAATTGTGATGAACTGGGTACAAGTGACAACTTGAAAAACACATACACACACATATAAATAATAGTTTTACAACATTCACAATAAATGCATTATTAGGTGAAAGATACAAGTACATAGTTACCATAGAGAGCTATTAGTTCCAACAATGGAACGTTAAGTCACTTATCGGTTCTCTAAATAATCACCATCTATGTTATGCAAAGATAGAGAAGGCAAGGCAAGCTATCCAAAGGCTAAGCCTAAAAAATCAATTTACTTGAGTCATGAGGATGTATTTAAACTAATTAGGTGACTCTCCATCTCCCATGTGACTCTTGAATTTCCCTATGACCGTTAGAATTTCTATGTGACCTTCGGTCTTCTATATGAATTTCATAATTTTCGTAAAGAATATTTTGTTCAATATGACTATGTGACTTTTCATATTCCACATGTGCAAATTATATGGAAAGACACAGAGACACACATGCAATTATGACAAGGTCGTGTACAAGTGACAACTTGACAATGATGACATGGACTCCATGATGAAGTGGCAATGCGAAGCTATTTGCCTTGCTTATTTTTTCTTAAATCTCTTTAATAGGTGCATTTAAAAATTCATATTCATGAAATATATGCTTTATTCTTCTTCTTCATCACCCAAGGTGCCGAAAATAGGGAGTCTTCACTATGATATCGATCTTCTCGAATTATGTCGCAACTGGTGTCATAACAACTAACTTTAATAAAGCAGATCCTTTTTGAATTTAATTTTGAATGTAAAATTTCATTCATTAATATAATTACTTGTGGTTTATATTTTATTTTAAATATACATAATTTATTTTTTTTAATGTGCTTTCCAAATTATCCCTCTTACATTTATTTTTTTATGTAAAGATTCAACAATTATAAATATCGGTTGATAATATTTATTTTAACTATATACATTTAAATTATAGTTTAAAAAATGTAAAAAAAATAAATAAAATAAAAGTATATATATTATTTTTAGAAAAATGAAAGATAACCTAAATATAATATGGTATTTTGAGGACATTGAATTTCATTTCCAAGAAATCATAAACCAAATATTTTTTTGTCCGTGGTTGGAGAGCTTTCTCCTCAAGCTCAAATTGAAGAGGTGAGAGAGATAGAGAGTGCCAATATAGTTTTGATGGTATTCTTATGTGAGAATGCAATGAAATCAACTAAAATATTGAATCATAAAGGAATAATAAAGATGCACAAGAGAGATCGTATCCCATGCATTGGTCCCTAACCCACAAGCTTCGACTTCCTCCGAAGTCAAACTGCTGGGAGAGGAAAACTACAATAACTATTCCCATTTCATAGGAAGGCTCTTACATCAAAATGATAGTAAAAAATATGTCTAATCTAGAGTCAACCTCTAGCCGCCATAAAATTATAATCTTAATGAGCTCTTTCTCATGTTTATTTATACTAATGGAAAACTATGAACAACTCCTAAAAAAGAAGGAATTTGTCTCCTTGATCTTCGAGAGGTGTGGATCTTGGCTCCCTCTTAAGATTCACTTGCTTGGTTTCTTTGACTTTGAATGTATTGGAGGAGTATCTTAGGCGATTTTGGGCTTTGGTTGGAGAAGCTAATAAGGTGGAAAACCTTTCCTATATTTTTCGTTCCTTTCTACTTTGAGCCAAGACATGGAATTTGACTAAAAAATATCTTTATTTTTTCCATTTACTCTAATTAAACCATGTTAGGCTTCAATTCATGACAAACTTCTTACACCTTTATCACTAAGAAAAATATTACAAAATGTAGCCAAATGTGTGTGTGAGAGAGATATAATAAGCTAAAAGGTGACATTGTTAGCTCTTAAGATATACCTAATGATGATCCTCATTAGATTATAATTTTTGTTAAAAAAGAAAAAAATGAAGTCCAAAACATATGAGGCCCATTGCCGTTATTATACAAATATATGCCGACAAGACCAACAATAAAAAATATATCTCTATGCAATTATGGAGCTCATAATAACATGAGTCACTCATCGTAAAAGGCAATCAATCTCGCCTAGGTAAACCTAATGTATCCCTCTCATGATGAGATGGAAGGTCATCAATATCGATGTATGGGATATCCACAATTACCCACTCAAGGCTCCTCGATCTCACTAAACTATCCACCGCAACATCATCATTTTCCCCAATAACCGGTTTGTTGTAGACATGCCTATTTGTTCAAAACATATTCGATAGTATCATCGGTCCCTATTGGAAATACTAAGAGGGGGTGAATCATCATTTATTTTCATTGTTAATTTTACCAATTAGATCACTTATATTTAGAACACAAAAATGAACAATGATGAAATATATACTTTTATTAATTTCTTCTTTACAATAAGTAAAGTACAATAATGATATAGGGCTCCAACCCCAAGATGAAGACTCCAATCTTCTAGGCTCCAATCCGTATTGTGCTAAGCACTAACTTGGTCTTTCCAAGGCTCCAACCTTGTCAATTTGAGGCACCAACCTCTAGGGCTCCAACCCTATCTCCTGCATGCTGTGCTCCAACCCAGTCTCATGAGGACTCCTATCCTCTCGAGCTCCAACCCTATCTTCCAAGACACCAACCTCGTCTCATGAGGCTCCAACCTCCTGCTTCATTTTTTCAAGATATATTTGGTTATACTTCATGGCTCCCAATGCCTTCTTAAATTAACCTTGACAATGTTTAGCTATCCCCTCATTTAGACTCGTGTCACTTCATCAATGACAACCCCTCGTTCTTCATATGAAGGTGTCTCCATTATTTTTCATCTCACCCAAACACTTTCTCCAAGGTTACATCATAATGGATAATGGATCATGTTCTCCAATGATATCTCCAAGACCAAACTCTCTAGCTTCTACCTCGTCTTCCAAATATATTCAAGTATCCTTCAAGGTTTTTGCACCATCCAAACTTCAAGTTCTACACTTTATCTAAGCCTCTTCAAGGGCTTCTTAAAAAGCTTCCAAGGGAGTCTTCAAAAATGCTTCTCCAAGATGTCTTGAATAACTATCTCAAAATATTCTCCAATGGCCTTACTAGTGTTCCAAAGGTTGCCGCTTGAAGTCAAGACAATCTTCTCGCAAATATACTAGATCATCTTCATATATGCTTAAGAGGACTTCAATATATCTTCAATACTTCTTTCTTAAAAGGTTTCGAATCTTCTCAAAGAATTTTTCTCCAACAAGGGGTCACTAGGTTGCTTCAATAGACCTTGTCATGTCTAAAAAGTAAGCCCAAACTACCCTCTTAACTTTCAATTCAATACATGCTCCATATTTGCAAGGCTACAATTCCCTTTTTTATACTCCTATATTCTTCTTCAATGGTGTCATGAAGTAGTTCAATGGCTTCCTTGACAAGCAATTATTTTCCTCCAATTGATGTCGAAAGGAAGGCTTCAAGTCGCCTTCCAATTTGGTCTATGATATCCTTCAACACTTTTCAAAGTATTGTTCAAGCCTCCACCACTTCAAGCCTTACTTACCGAGCTATTTTATAGGTTTCGCATCTCAATTTTTAAAGACTTTAATGGACCTTCCACCATGATCCAAGTTTTCCACACTTTCTCCAATAGTCAAGCCACAAAAGGTTAAACACAAATTCTTAAGTCTTCAACCGAGTTTGTTGTCCAAGGCACCGAGACTACAATCCGAACCGTAGTATAATAGTATGAATAATGTTAAAATAAGTTCGAATCTTTGATATAACAACAAACAATAAGACCGAACCGAGTTTTTGAAGTTGTTGATTGTCCTCGAAATCAAGTCTGTGGTAAGGTCCGAGTTACTTTAAGAAGTCTCGTTCACACTTGTCACTAGTTAAAGGGAGTTGTCTAATATGATAAGGTTGTGTGTATGAGGAGCTAGCCACTAATCCGAGCCACCCGAGGTGTAGATATACACCACAAAACTAAGTAACAGACCGTAGAAGGTCACAAAAGCCAAATATGAAGTGTCGTAAACAAAATATGAGATATATACAATTGTTTCTTGTTGAAATCTAGCCCAAACAATGCTTAAAACATTATCCTCAACCTCCTGACTCGTTTTGTATCTCATCTCCGAGAGTTCACTGAACTTTTATGCTAAAAATGAAGTGTTTTAACGTCAATTTATACTATATTTCAACCTTTAATAAAGATACACTTCTCTTGGTAAGTATGGGTCGTCTTGGGAGAAAAATATAAGTGATATGTCAATTTAAAAATTCGATTTCTCTTAGGCTATTGGGAGTTAGGAGGCAAGTGAGGGCTCACTAGAAAGAGGAAAGAGTCCTCTAAAATATATTCAAGGAGCCATTAAAAAATAATGTCTTCAAGACGTGCAAACACATTTTTCTTTATGAATTTTTGGAATTTGTTAGTGTAGACCTTTGGGTTTATTTGGAATTTTTTATGTACACAGTTGTTGGTCACTTTAATTTTTTATTGAATTAAAAAATTCAAGTGTTACATAAATTTTGGAAAATAGGGAAGTTTGTTTATTTCAAAGACAATCACACATCAGATATGCTCAATCTCAAAAGCAATGAAATGGTGTAGTAAGAATTACAAGAATCACACCTCCGTTTCAACAAACCTAATCTTCTACTTGAGTTATTAAAGAAAGACAATATTTATATCAGAGACAATTCTCAAAAGAACTCGGATTACATTAAAAAGAAAACATCTAGGAAAGGAAACTAATCCGCAAAAGGAAAGACCAATTATGTTACAACATAGAACAAGACCCTATTCCGCAAGTAGGAATCTCGCACTCGTTGCCGATTACCAAGCTTTCACAAACTCATTCGTAAACAAGATTTCCAATTAAAATAATCCACAATTACCTAAGAATGAATTGGTATGAAATCAATGCAACAAGTAATGGAAACAAGAGTTTTGTATTATCGTACAACAAAATTCCAATACCGCATAAATGAATTTAGCAAACAGAATTTAACAAGGCATAAATGAAAAGAACAATTAACAAACTATAGGGATAAATGGGTGAATCTAAGAAGGTGGGCCCTTTCTTTCTCACAAGATTCCCGAGAAGAAGGAATTAATATGAAATGCTCGTAACAAACTTTTATTCATCTCGTCGAAAGCACATATTACAAAGGATTCAATGCCTTCCTTCCTCGTTTCTCGAAATAAACCTCCCGTAGTCTCTAATTGTCCCTCTAATTTCAATGTATCCTCTTTTTAAAGAGGAGACATCTATTACAATTGATTTACATTATAGAAATCCTATTTTAATCCAATCTGATCTTCTATACCGAAATAGGACCTTCTCGTTCTTCCATAGAAAAATGATGTTACAATGGTTACGATAGTACCGGATTCAAGGTACAAGCAGCTATGGCCACAGGTCACCTTTCCTTACTTATCTTTCTTTGCTGCTATCGTGCCTCGAAATATTGCTTCAAAATCGCAAATCATAGGTTGTTTCAAAGAATGGATTTCATGCTATGTTGACCGTTTCAAATAACGCGGTCTTCGTAGAGCCGTGATGGATTAACTTTAGTCTTCAAACGGTTTCAACAACGCAGCTTCCAACAGTCATGATAAATTAACCGCGTATTCAAACCGTTTCAACAACTATATATTTTTGATTAATGATTAAATATGAAAGTAATGAAATTACATGTAAATCAAGTTAAACATATAGTAAAGAGAAGAGTGTTATATACCTTTTTGGGAGAATGGATGAAAGTGATAGTATAAACTTTAAATATGGACTTGAAAAGAGTGGAATGGTATAACAAAATCTATGGTCAAAATGGCATGGGTCCTAACATCCCCCCCAACTAAAAGGGTTGTATGTCCTCAAGCAACTTTAGTCCTAGCTTCTAGTCCGGATACCGGCTTTTGGCAAGAAAATTACTTAGCCGTAGCTATGGAGGGTGTTGTCTATTAAAGCTCGAACTTGGACATTTTGCAATCTTTTCCACGCTCGCTAGTCTATCCTTGTTAGCCAACCTCTCGGTGAGCATGATTACCGGCATCCATAAAATAGAAAAATAAAAGTGGTACCCTATCCACTTTTTCAAAGACATGTCCGAACACATCTCGATGTAATTGGGTACTTGCATAATGCGCTTCAAGGTTAGTAGGGCTAAAAGAATTATACTCGTCTCTCCTTAGAGGATTGTTGCCAAAACATATTGTTTTCTTAAAGCAATAGCTTGGCCCCGATAAAAATCATGACAATCCCGGAGACTGGCTTCTCCTCGTAATTGTTGTATATGTTCATCATCCCCGGTTTCTACAAAAATCGATGATATTCTACCACAAAGATGGCAGGGTTTTGAGATCCCGGCCTTATCTAGAGAAGGCGGTTGTCTTCATTATGCCTACTTGCAAGAAAATCAGTCCGCCATCTAATTCGATTAGCTTAAAAAGAGGCAAATGCCCTAACCGAATGTCGCCAACAAGAGGGTTAAGATTAATCTTTTTTTTTTTCTTGCGGATGGCTTCATTGTGAAGGTACAACTCACATAATAAGTGTTGATCACCGGTGGACGCTTCCCGCAAATGGTTTCACAAACTCGTTTGGATGTAAGCACCTAATGGGTCTTCCATATTTGAATGCTTTCAACCGAAAGTAAACAAGGCCTTCTAAGAGAAACAAAGAGTAATTTAGAGATGGTTTCCTAGTATTAATAATTTTTGTACCAAGCTCAAACATGAGGAGCATTTTTCATTTTAGCTCATTGTTCTCGTAAAATCTAGATTGCCGGAGTGTTTGCTCCAAGATCTCCCCGTTAGAATACATATGATTTTGCTAAATTTAATTTGTGCTGGTCACAAGGTTTTACCTCGCGAAACATAATCGCTCCTCCACTTTTTAATTATTTCTAGCTCATCCCATAGTTCATTTTGTGTTCTAGCATTGCAAGTGGTAGGTTGAGGTATAGTCTAAGTAGCGTAACTGGCGTAGTGTAGGATACATGTACATCAACTTCTTTTTCTGAAATTTCAAGGCCCTACCGGTTCTTGTGTAACAAGAGGGCATTCCTATTCGACCGGAGAAGATGTAGATTCCCCTAGTATTGGGACTTGAACTATCTTATATCCCGCTTGTTGATAGATTTTTCCACATTGGCTGCACATGTATTCTTTATATGGATCACTTTTTGTATGTTTGTCTCCGCCATGGATGCTATATGGCCAGGGTATAAAAATTTAGCTCGTCATAGGCTTCCCTTACCATTACCAATTCTTTCTTATAAGCTTCTAATTCTGATTTTAAAAACTCGTTTTCTTGTAAAAAAGGGAAGCCATGGTGACCGGGCTTTCAGGTATCGCCTGGTATCCTCTCTTCGGAATTGATTGTTTTGTTTTAGCCGTAGCCGGTTCTTGTGTGACAACTAGAGTTGGTTCCTTTGGTGGCAACATCGAATAAGTAGCATTCGAAGGTTCAGTTCTCGTACACGTAGTTGGTTCTTGTGTTTTGTACCGCTCGACCGAGTAGCCGGTTCTTGTGGGATAGCTAATGACCGAGTAGCCGGTTCTTTGTGTGATAGCTAGATGTTCCGTAGAAAATGATGTCACATTACCTTGGGCATATGGTTCTTGTTTTTCGGCTGGCTACAAAGCGGAGACAGTTGCAATAAGTCCAAGGTTTGGAAGGGTGGTGATGTGTCGATTTTTAACAAAATGGTTGCGAAATCAGAGGTAATACGAATGGTTGTCGCTTTTTCGCAGACGTCCCTATTCATCTCCTAGGTGAGAAAGTAGAAAAAGAAGTAGTTTTCCTTTTATGAGAGGGTTTTTCCCGAGGAGAAGGGCTATCAAAGGAGGTAGCCACTTTACTCGCGCCCTTGTTTGTCTTTTTGATAAGGAGGTAGTTGTGATTGACCTTTTTTCCTTTTATGAATAGAGTGAAGATGGTGTCAGACGACCTCGAGAGTCATCACTCGGGAATATGGACGGTAGGATCAAATGATTCCGCTATGGTGAGATGGACTTGAAGAAAGGTTAATTGAATTAGTTGGTTCGTGGATGGAATCAAGGAGGGTCAAAGGATATTCTCCGGTTGCTGCTCGTGGGAACTTTCACACCCCTTGAGGATTTTTAAACTTCTCTGAGGAATTTCTCAGCAGCTTGCTCGTGGTCTAGGGGTGGGTTGTTTAGAGGAGGGTTTTACAAAACTCTTCGAATCAATAATCGAATGCGGTGATGGTGAGGAATTTTACCCGTTCACAATAATATGACATATTTCTAATGCATCCAAGTAAGTAGTAAGGATGTTCACTAGTCTATCATGTCGTAAATGATTCATTAAGACAAAATCATGCTAATAGACTACTCCGGTAGCGACCTTAACAAGTGAGGTAATGTTTAACAAATTCAAAGAATCTCGCCAAGGAGGCGACAATGAGTGAAGTCCGACACCTCGGCCTTTAAGCTTGATGTGTTCTCCTAGCAAAAGAAAATCCTATTGTGCATTCAAAATGATATGCTTTCGACTAAACCATCGAGTACCGTTGACCAATAGACCTAAAACATGTGCTATGCCACCTCTTTATACTAGAATTTGGACTCCCTAGACAAGAGAATGATCTTCCTCAAGATTTTTTGCAAATTCAAGGACTTGTTGTGGATCAAACTCTTGAAGTTCCCCGAAAATATCCTACCCATCCCGCTCGCCGACAAATCTGATATGCGTTTGGGAATCATTCAAGTTAGTAGCCACGAGCCCGGCTCGTGTCGAATAGCGCAGTGTCCTCCCATAGTTAACCATCTTTGGTAAAATTTAGAGTCAAAGAGTGAAGTTACTAGACTTCGAACAAGAGTAAACTTTTCAAATGAGAACATGGAGTAACGGTGAAGAGGTGAAGTAATGGGTAGGAAAAATGACGGTAATTACATGCCTAGAATGATGGCATATAATTTCGATATTCCCCCCAACTATGACTGAAATGATGTCTTTAAGTGTGCGGATATTATGGTAATAATAAACGAAATCTTCTCTTTAAACCATAGTTTAATTGTACTTACATATAAAATTTACGTACCTCATGTTTACCTTTGATTGGTAGTTCCGAAAATATCGTGCTTGTTTATAATGGCTCAATATTCATGGAAGAACTTTAGAAGCTTTTTGAAACATGAGGGTGATCATATTAGAGGTCTCGTTTAATCATAGGAAAAGGAAGTGATTGGACAAGATTAACACAAGGAAAAGAGAAGTGAAAATGAAAGAAATGAAGAAGATGATTTCATGACATAAAATGTTGCATAGTCATGTCTTTGGAGAAAGAAATGTGTAAGCTTCGAAGAATAGGAAAAATGAATGAAATGTTGTTGAAAAGTGGTGTTTCAGCAATGGAAAAAATAAGGAAAGTGTTACCGAGGAGTGATGTTTTGGTAGTGGGAAAATGGGGGAAAATATTTGGCCGAGGAATAGTGTTTCAGTTAATATGGAGAATGGGGAAGATATTTGCCGAAAAATGGTGTTTCAAAGAATGGGAAAAATAGGGAAAATGATATGAAAAGGAAAAAGGAATGAAGGGAATGAATGATGAAATGTTACCGGAAGATGGGGAAATGAGTTGAAGTAAGGAAGCAATGCTTCTCAACATGAAGCTTGGATCTTCTTGTGGTGAAATTGTCCTTCCTTGGTAAGCCTTTCCTTAATCAAGAATCTCGCAAAATAATCAAGTGTAACATCCCATCTCCGACAGGATTATTAATTTAAGAAATCTAATCTAATAATAAAAATACAATGTAGAAAATTTAATTGCAATGAGGGGTAGAAGACTCCCCTTAAAAAGAGATAATGTGCATATTCCATGCAAGTAGCCTTAAAATATTCTTTGGAAATAGGGCACCGTACGTACGAAGCCGATGACCATTTACTAATAGTGGTTTTATAGAGTCATCAATTGTTAAGAGCCTTACTATTCCATTGGGAAAAACAACATCTATTTCGTAGGGTCCCAACCATCTTGTACGTAGCTTACCTTGGAAAAGTTTTCAAACCCATAATCATACAATAAAGCCGAATTACCTTTTTGTAACTCGCTATGCTTCGATGATTTTACTGCGGCCACTTTGTTCTTTGTTGTTGGATCATAGTTGTCCGATGAATGGAATCTAATATTTTTTCATCCACCTCATGAAGCTGATGCAACCCATCCGTTCATGCACTTACCAAATCAAGGTCAATAGCTAAAGTAGTCCTTAAAGTTTTAATTTCAAATTCCACAGAAAACAACACTTTCTTACCATAGTGCTTCAAGGAGTCGTTGAGACCAATCCTTCCGCTATCCTTCACAAGCCTTGGTTAGATGGCTTCTATTACTTTATTTGTACTCTCCACCTACCCATTGGCTTGGGGGTGATATGGTCTAGTCATTCTATGGTGAATGTGATATTTCTCAAGGGTGGCTTTAAAACCATGAGAAGTGAAAGGAGGTCCTCCATCTCAGAATTGGGCCTCTCTAGACTCCAAATCTAACAAAAATTTCTTCAAATAGGAAAGCTAGGACAACTTCTTCATTAGCTCTAAGGAGTGCTTTAGCCCTCCACCCATTTAGTCATGTAATCTATGCGTACTAATATATAAACTCTTTGATTGGATTGAGGATTAATGGGTCCTATAAAATCTAAGGTCAATCTTTCAAATGGTTCAAGTATTACCCGAGGGTTTAATGGAATTTCATCTCTATGATTAGGTTGACCCATTCTCTAAGAGCTATCACAAGCCCGAACATATTTCTTTGCATCCTTAAAGAGTGAGGGCCAATAATAACCCATCCTAAGAATTTGATGTGTTGTTCTCCTTATCAAAGAAAATGCCCTCCGCAAGGGGAATCATGACAAGATTTTAGTATATCATACATCTCATCCTCTCTAATGCATCTCCGCATTTCATGATCGTGTCCTCGTATAGAAAACACACCCACATATCTAGCTATATCGAGCACTTTGTTGAATGATTTTTTTTTTTTTCTCGATGTGATAGGTGTGATGGTAACTTCCCGCAACCAGATAATTGGCAATGTCTACATACCATGGTGAGTGAAAGGTAAACCGCAAATAAATATTCACTGCTGAAAGAAATCATCTACTAGAATATTATCACTGCTTTTTAACCGAGAAAGGAAATCAGCAACAACATTTTATTTACTCGGTTGATCTACAATTGTAATATCAAATTCTTGTAATAACAATATCCATCTCAACTCGAGCATTTGTAACAAATTTTTTCATTAAATACTTGATAGCCGAGTGGTCAAGATGGACAAAAGTAGAGTAACCGTAACGTAATGTCAAAACTTATTAATAGAATAAATTACTCCTAAAAATTCCTTTTTCGTTAACTATATAATTGAGCTCAACAAAGAGTCATATTCTTACCGATAAAATAGATAGCATACGGAGGATGTTTTTCCTCTTGTCCCAAGACACTTCCAATTACGTATCCGAAGAATCGTAAGATATATAGCAAGGAAGTGCCCAATCAATTCCCCTTAAAATAGGAGTCGTATTAAATCGATGCTTGAGTTCATCAAATGCTTCCCGGCAAAGATTAGTCCACTTAAATTCAACAATTTTCATAACACAAAAAAAGAAGAAGTCAAGCTGAAAAGTTTTTAATAAATTTCGTAATATCCATCATGTCCTAGGAAACTTCTCACATCTATTTGTGTTTTAGGAATAGGAAGGCTCGAATGACTTGTATTTTGAATGGATTCACCTAAATTCCTTGAGATGAGATAAAATTTCCAAGCACTACTCCTTCGCTCATCATCATATGACATTTTTCGTGCTTAAGGAGAGGTGAGCTTGTACACATCATTTAAGTACTTTCTTGAGATTTTGTAATGCATCTTCGAAAGACACACCATAAGGGGTAAAGTCATCCACAAATATTTCCATAGAGTCATTCATCATATCAAAAATATTCCTTATAACTGCCCTTTGAAAGGTTTTTGGTGCATTACATAGTCCAAATGGAAGAAATCTATAGAAAAAGTTCCCTGAAGGGCTATTAAAAGTGGTCTTATCTTTGGTCTTGGGGTGCAATTCTAATTTGGTTATACCCACTAAACCCATCTAAAAAGGAGAAGAATTTCTTCCCCGACAAACTATCCAACACATGATCTATGAACGGTAAAGGAAAGTGATCCTTTTGAGTGGCTTTATTTAAGGCTCTATAATTCATACACACTCTCCATTTCTAATTTTTCTTAGGAACTATTACCAATGGGTACACTTCATTCACTCGTCAAATATAGGGTATATAACCGCATTAAGCAATTTTTGAAGTTCCTCTTTAAAAATTCTCTAAATTAGGGTTCATTCGTCGTTGGGGTTGACAAAATGGTCGACAACATTCTCGATATAGATACGTGAGTACATAATTCGTGTGGGAGACCCTTCATATCCGTATAGTCCCATGCAAATGCTTCCTTATTTTCAAGTAGTAACTTCATTAATCGTTGTGTTTCGCAGGATTTATGTTTAGTGTTTTGCTAGGTTCGATTTGAACCGTTATGCTTTTAGAAGAGATGGTGGTTGATGTTTGAGGTAGATCTTCAAATTTAAGCTTTTCCTCGTATCCGATTTCAAAAGTGCACTAGCTGATTATGTGCTTCTCGGGAATCACCGAGGAGGGTTCACAAATGAAATTATTAATTACCTCATCTCGTGGTATCTTTAAGGCTTAAAGCTTGTCCGATACCAAAATAGGTTGAATAGTATGATCATCATAGTGCATCCATACGTAATTATCATTATTAATCATGGGTGTAGCAGGCGAGGCAGAGAGTAAGTCGTTTAGTTTCATATCCATTGGAAATTGTCATTGAACCAAATCCACACCGATAAAGGCATCGCGATGTAGCTAACTGTGGCCTTCCCAGAATTAAAGGATGTCCCCCCAACTTTGTTTTATCTCTGTAACATGACAAAGTCACCGGGTAATTCCAGGGCTCAACCGAGATGACTAGGTATTCAATAACTCTCTCTCGGTTTGATCGTAGAATGATCACCTAACTCTAGGATGGTTTGTGTATCTCTCGATTATGTTCTTTAGCCGTAGCAATTGTAGTTTCGAGAGTCATAATGTTTATAGCGCACCTAACCCTACCACAGAACTTGAGGGATTATTGTTTTACCAATTTGGACTTTCACAAGAGGGATGGACGAGGTCACCATATTTAACCGGGAGGGGCTGCGATCGGACATTAATGCAACTAGATCTCCCATAACATGGACTCGAAGGGGATCTTTAGATTTCCTAGTGGGTTTCTTAACACAAATATCTCTCATGGCTCCGGCATAAATTGGTACATCTCTTAGTGCCTCGTAAAACTAGAATTTTAACATACAGATTTCCGCACCCCTAGAAGATTAAAAGGTGTGGTTTAGTATTCTAGTTAAAACTAAACACTCGTGGAATGGTGGCTCTCGTTGTTTTAGCACCCTTATTAGAGGGCGCTTGTACCTCTTTATGTGAATCGTGTTTTTCTACTTTCTTTTCTTTATCGAATCTAAGAGGTAACATCATCGATAATGGGTTCAACTATTTTTACCGTATTGTAAATGAATGTCATTACATTGTATAGGGAAAACATGAAGTATAGGTCAAGCTTGAATATCAATTACTTGCACAACTTTATTATTGGGGTTAGGATTTGGTCAGACAGTAGTCAGTCTCATCATTTTATTATTTATGGAGCACTCCGATGGTGCACAGGAAGTGGTTGCTAAATTTGAGGAAATTGATTTCAGAACGGGGAGTCGTTGACCCCTCCAAACTTGAATTCCATTGATTAAAGTAAGATTGTTGTGGTGGGAGGCCAAGGAGTCCACATCAGCAGATCTACAAAGGAAGGGTTTGTTTGTTGCATGGGTGGGTAATTGATTTGATTGAAGGGTGGGTATTGCATTTGGTTAAAGGGAGGGTAATTTGCTTGACTAAAAGAAGGATAATCGCTCGAATGATTAGAAGATGTAAATGGCATATTAGAGTACATACCTTGTCCTCGTGGTTGCCATTATCTTCTTTTTGTGTCACAGCATAGACTCGCTTCAACTTCTTCTTCGTCGGTTGCACTCCGTTTATTCCCCGGTAAAGAAGGGAATTTTTTTGTTTCATTATCTTCTCACAAAGGGTTCATATTGACACCTCGTCCAATGGGAATTCCCTTAGTGGATTTTTATCTCCTCGCATTTGGGGCAAAAGACAAACCCAAAGCTACTTCGCTTCGGCTTTTTTTTTCTTCTTAACCCGCAAGGTGTCAATATGTGAAGCAAAAGAACTTAACATTTCGCCTTAAATTCTTCAAGTAAATTACTCATTTCGGCTCTAGTTGCTCCTCCAATGGCTGATTTTTGAACCTTTGAATATGTGGTATCTCTCGTTGTTTGGACCCGTTCCTTGCGTACCCTCTTGAACATGTTTTATAGAGGTTAACAATTTTACCATATGATTCTTTAGATATGTCCCCTTTACCTATAATATTTAGCATATCTAAACAATCATCCCTCACCCCTTTCGTAATATTGTTTTAAGAATATCCTTACTTACATCTAGGGATGATCGATCTCTCTCGCAGGCTGTATTGTAGTCTTTCCACAAATTCTTCCGCATTTTCTTCCTCCTTTTGTACCGTCTTAAATAGTTCCTCTATTTTTTCTCGTCCTCGACGCATTCTTGATATTTAAGCGTAAACTTTTGTTTCATCCGTTCCCATGTTGTGATTACATGGCCTCCTAGACTCATGAACCACCTTAGTGCATTTCCTTCTAGTGTTGCTAGAAATAGCTTCAACTTCTCAAGTATTAGTAACATAATCATAACTTCTCGCATAATATATCAAATTCAAAAATAAATTCGTCAGATCTTCAAAAGATAAACCATGGAAGTTAGGTAAGGTCGAAAGTGGGATATTCTTCATGGGAGTTGCTCCTCTGTGGAGATAACCAATAGGAAATCCCAAGGTAGAGAGAGAATTCTCATCTTTTCCCTCTCCTTTAGGATCTACTTGTCCTCCGCTCGAATAATCCTTCATTGTTCCCTTCCACTGTTTGATCTCCCACCGTACTCGCTCGATCCTCAATGTTTTCTACTAGCTCCTCAATGTTTTCCGTTGGCTTTTCAACATTTTTTGTCGATTCCTCAACGTTTTCGTTGGCTCTTCAATGCTTTCTAATGGCTCTTCAATGCTTTCTATTGGTTCTTCAACATTTCCTACTAGTTCTTCAACACTTGTTACTCGGTTCCTCAACGTTCTCGTGGCCTTCACAACTTTTCTATTTCATAATTCGATTGAGGGGAGTGTTGAGGCTTTCGCCTTCAAGAGCTTAGTCTCTCGAGAAGATTCATATTTTGATACGATCTTGTCAATAAAGGTCTTTGTTCCTCCCCTTCCTTTTCCCTTGCCACCTATAGGGTTAGTTTTCCTATGGGTTCCGCGTCCTCTCATGCAATATGCACATCTAAAAGAAAAACATCAATGGTTTTGAAATCTATAATTGCCTTCCCGGCAATGGTGGCAAAATGTTGGTCACTTTAATTGTTTATTGAATTAAACAATTCAAGTGCTACATAAATTGTCAACCTGTGGAATTCTCGTTTATTTCAAAGACAATCACACACTGTGATATGTTCAATCTCAAAAGCAATGAAATGTTGTAGTAATAATTACACTAATCACACCTCGATTCAACAAACTAAATTCTACTTGAGTTACAACAAAGACAATCTTTCTATTGCGTACAATTATCAAAAGAATCCTAGATTACATTAAAAGGACAACATCTAGGAAAGGAAACCAATTTGCAAAAGGAAAGACCAATTATGCTATAACAGAGAACATGGCCCTATTCCCAAGTAGGAATTTTCAACACCCGTTTCGATTACCAAGCTTTCACAAACTCATTCCGTAAACAAGATTTCCAATTAAAATAATCCACAATTACCTAAGAATTAATTTTATGAAACAATGCAACAAGCAATGGAAAAATAACTTCATCAATAGACAAAATAATTCCAATACCGCATAAATGAATTCAACAAACGTAGTTTAACAAGGCATAAATGAAAAGAACAATTAACAAACTACGGATAAATGGGTGAATCTTGTGAAGAAGGTGTGCCCTTTCCTTTCTCACAAGATTCCCCAGAAGAAGGAATCAAGATGAACAAGCAGAATAAAATTTTATTCATCTCATTAAAGTACATATTACAAAGGATTCACGTTCCTTCTCCATTTCTCAAATAAACCTCCGTAGTCTCTAATTGTCCCTCTAATGCCGATGTCTCCTATTTTTAAAGAGGAGACATCTATTGCAATTGATTTACATTATAGAAATCCTATTTTAAACCAATCTAATCTTCTATAATGAAATAGGACCTTTTTGTTCTTCCATAGAAAAATGTTGTTACAATGGTTACGATATTACCGTTCAAGGTGCAACATACGCTAATGTAACAAATTCCTTACTTATCTTTCCGTTACCGTGCCTAAAATACTCGCTTCAAATCACAAATCACAAAAAGTTATTTCAGCAACGGGATTTGCGTGCTATGTTGACTCTTTCAAAGAACATGGTCCTCGGTATTGTACCCATGATGGATTAACTTTAGTCTTCAAATGGTTTCGGCGCAACGTTAGCCCAATGTATCATGATAAATTAACCGTAGTCTTCAAACCTAAGCCAAAGAACTACATATTTTCGATTAATGATTAAATATGAAAGTAATGTAAAATACATGTAAAACAAGTTAAACATATAGTAAAGAGAAGAGTGTTATATACATTTTGGAGAATGGATGAAAGTGATAGTATAAACTTTAACATGGATCGGAAAAGAGTGAAATGATAGCAAAATGTATGGTCAAAATGGTACATTATGGGGTCCCAACAAAGGTCAATGGGACTAGAATGAGGGTTAGGGTAATTTTATTAGGACTTCAAGAGTGGTCTCCACCATCATTCATATCGTCAAGTCCATATCATCAAGAGTGTCATCATTCATGTTATTATCAAGTGTGTCATCATATGGTCTTCAAAAAATTATTCATCATCAAGAGTAAGGACATCATCACGCATCACAAGAATTTTCCATCACAAACAATGCCATATTGACATCAATGAAAACCATGACTAACGGTCTCCTCCTTTGTCATTGATGTCAATATTATTTCCTTTGTAACAATTTCTCCCCCTTTGACATCAATGCCAAATGGGGTGCCCAAGAACTCCCCATCATGTCGTTTCTCGATATGCTTCTCCCATCAAATTTTCTTCATCAATGATAGTTCTTCATTATAGATATATTGCATCCCGTGTCATGGTGCTCTTCCTTCTAGAAATTTGGTTCATGATAAATGTGTTTTCATTTCTTCATGTGATGAACCAACTCCCCCGCATGCATAAACTCCTCTAGCTCAAGAAATATTTTCGCCCTTATGATCAAGTGGAAGACATCTTCTCAGCAAATGGTCCATCGGACGAGAAAGGGATTGCGTTTCTTCAACGGAGTTGTTCCCAAGAGATGATCTATCAAAAAATGATTGTCCATGTGTGACCCATCAAGGATTTCGTAGGCCCCTTCACGAATAGCTTCTCCAAAAATGGTCAAGATTCACGAGCTCCCGCTAACAATATCCATGGTCTCCATTTTGGGTAGAGTCTCACCATCAAGTACTTGGAATATCAAGGATGACCCTCATCTAGTCAACAACATGTTTTGTTGGCCGGAGTGTTCAAGAGGCTTCCAAATTCAACTTGCTTCCTTCTCCATACTTGTGTAACTTTCTTCTCTAGGTTGGTTGTCATGATTTTAGCTTCTTTAGAACCCAATTCAAGTTGCAATCATGTGCCATATGTCCAATGCTATGGCAAATCGAAACACTCTATCTTATTCATGAATGAGAGATGATGACTTCTTCTAAAAAATTCTCTTCTAGGAAACTAACGGACCATTATATTTATCCTTACGTATGCCCTACATTCTTTTTTCCATGTGCCCAAAGTTTGCACAAGAATAGAAATAACCAAGAAATATACTTTGGTACCTTGGAAGATGGAGTTTCCCTTGATGTACTTTTTGAATTATTTTTCCTTGGGATTCTTTGATGATATTCATTGCCTTTTGTATTCTTGACATCATCTACAAGTCTCCTTAGGGTAGAATTTCTTCCATTGTTGTCTTGATTCTTCTCCTTTGCCTTTGCTAGAACTCGATACTCAACATTTCTTTCTAGGTTCCTCACATCTTGTTGTTTGAAGCATTATCATTCTTTTCTCGAGGATTCACCCACATAGCCAAGACCTGATTTATGAAGGGGAGACATTTGATGACTTAGGATTTCATCTAGGGTTTGGAGATATTTTCAAGTTATTATTCAACAAATCAATTTCCTTTTTAAGAAAGACAATTTATCCTTTGAAATTTTCACAATCTTCATCTTTCATAACTAGTTGCTTCTTCATTTCTTCCATCATCCTTGTTGCTTCATGTGCTTCGATTTTAAGGGAGATGATATTTGATTTCATTATGAAGATATCTTCATTCTCCTTTGCTAGATCGTTCTCAATTTCTTCTTTTATTCTTGTAGCTTCACATGTTTCGGCCATGAGAAGATTGATGTCTAATTTTAGTTTCAAGATTTGTTCATCCTTTTCTCTTTCTAGCGTATATCATGGTGTTTCTCTCCTTTTCTTTCTTCATTAATCCCTTGCTTCTATGAATGCCAAAGTTTCCATCACCTTCCTTACCTCCTTGTGCTTGTTTCCTTGCTTCTTCGGTTGATATCTAAGAGAGGAGACCTCTTCCTTGTATTTACCAATCGCTTCAAGATTGTTCAAGCTCTTAAGTCTTTGTTCAAGGTGGCTTGAAAAAATTTCCTTTTATTTGCCTTATCCAATTGATTTGTCATAGATATGACTTCTTCATGGTTCTTTCTTTTGTTTTAATGGAATTCTCTTTAATTTCGTGAGCCCTCATCTCTTTCTTTGTACTTCGAAGCTTCGACAAAGTCAACTTCCTTCCTTGTCTTGTCTTGGTTACCATCTTGCACTTTCTTCTTAAGTTCCTCATTTTCCCTTTTCAAACCATTAATCTCTTCCACGGAAGCCATATGTTTATTATGGATATTTTCCAAAGTCTTCTTTGTTCTCTTCATCTTCTAGGTCTTCTTTAGCCTTGTTGTCATCTCTATTATCTTCAACTTCCTTAATGGATTCTCGAATTTTTTCCTCGGTTTCCATCATCTTCTTGTCTAGAGATCATTGTCAACACTCCTTTGGAGTGAACATCATGAACTGGGTCTCCACATGACTTTTTGTTGACGAACATTTTTCAAAATTGGCCTTCACAGAATTTTGTAACCCATTCAAAATTGTCTTCATTGCTTTTGTATTGTACCTCGGATACTTTATCCATCGTGTCATTATTAATCACCGATTTCCAAACTTCAATTCCTTGATTCTTCAAGAAATTCTTCATTCTTTCCTCCCATATATCAAAATTTCCATCGAACAATGAAGCCTTCTCAAAATGATTAACTTCAATTTCGATGGTTGAAGGCACATCTTTTAGGAGGATTGGAGACTTTCTTCCTTAGCTTTGCCATTTGTGTTCTAATGATAAACCTTCAAGTTGTTAGGCTTTGAGTTAAAGTAGTGGATCTGATACTAATTGTTGGAAACACCGAGAGGGGGGTGAATCAATATTTCTTTTTCAATTGTTAATTTTACCGCTTAGATCACTTATATTTAGAACACAAAATGAACAATGATGGAATAAATATTTTTATTAATTTCTTCTTTACAATAAGTAAAGTATAATAATGATATAGCGCTCCAACCCTAGATGAAGACTCCAATATTCCAGTCTCCAACCTTGTCAATTTGAGGCACCAACCTCTAAGGGCTCCAACCCTAGCTCTCGTATAGGCTCCAACCCTTGCCCTAAGGACTCCTATCCTCTCAAGCTCCAACCCTATCTTCCAAGTCACCAACCTTGTCTCTATGAGGCTCCAACCTCCTCGCTTCATTTCATCAAGATATATTTGGTTATAATTCATGGCTCCTAATGTCTTCTTCAATTAACCTTGACAATCTTTAGCCATCCCCTCACTTAGTCTCTCGTTACTACTTCATTAATGACAACCTTGTCCTTCACATGAAGGTGTCTCCGCTATTCTTCATGTCACCCAAATACTTTCTTCAAGTATACATCATAATGGATAATTCATCATGTTCTACAATGATATCTCCAAGACCAACTTCTAGCTTTTACGAGTCTTCCAAATATCTTCAAGTATCCTTCAAGGTGTTTTCGCACCAAGCAAAACCCCAAGTTCTACACTTGCTTCCGAGCCTCTTCAAAGGCTTCTTCAAAAATCTCCAAGGGAGTCTTCAACAATTCTTCAATATGTATTGAATAACTGCCTCAAAATAATTCTCCAATGGCCTTAGTGGTGTTCCAAGGTTGCTTGAAGTTAGCACAATATTCTTCAAATATATTAGATGATATTCGTAGATTCTCAAGAGGACTTCAATAGATCTTCAATACTCGCTTCTACAAGGCTTTGAATATTCTCAACAAGTCTCGCTCCAACAAGGGGTCACTATGTTTCTTCAATAGACGTTGTCATGTCTAAAAGTAAGCCTAAACTACCCTCTTAACTTTCAATTCAATACATGCTCCGTATTTGCAAGGCTACAAGTCCCTTTTTTATACCCCCGTATTCTCGTCTCCATGGTTACACGTAAGTAGTTCAATGGTCTACCTTTTGATGCTAAAGTATTTTCCTCCACCGATGCCCAAAGGAATGCTTCAAACTCGCCTTCCAATTTGTTCTATGATATCCTTCAACACTTTTCAAAGTATTGTTCAAGCCTCCACCACTTCAGGCCTTACTTACCGAACTCTTTATAGGTGTCGATCTAAATTTAGAGAGACTTATAAATGGACCTTCTAGCATCCAACTTTTCCACACTTTCTCCAACAACACACACAAAAGGTTAACCATGTTGCTTATGTCTTCAACCAAGTTTTCTATCTAAGGCATCGAGATATTACTACAATCCAAATTGTAGTATATTAATACAAATAAGCTTAAATAAGTATGAATATTTGATATAACAACAAACAATAAGTCCGAACCTGAGTTCGGAAATTGTTGATTATCATGAAATTGGTCCGTGGTAAGGTATGAGTTACTTTAAGAAGTCCTGCTCATACCCATCATTGGTTCAAGGGAGTTTCCCAAATATGACAAGGTTGTGTGTATGAGGAGCTAGCCACTAACTGGAAGCCACTGTGAGGTGTAGATATACACTCACAAAATTAAGCACAAATCGTAGAAGGTCACAAAACCCAAATCTAAAGTGCCGTAAAAAAAAATCCGAGATATATATGCTTCTTCCTTGTTGAAATATAGCCCAAACAATGCTTAAAACATTATCCTCAACCTCATGCCTATTCTATATCTTATCTCTTACAAAATGACCAAAATTTTTATGCTAAATGAAGTGTTTTAATGTAAGTTTATACTAGATTTTGACCTTTAATAAAGAGACACGAAGGTCTTGGTGAGGCCGACATGAGAGACTAAGTATATTGGCTGGGAGATAAATATACATATGTCAATTTAACATTTCAATTTCTCTTAGACTATTGGGAGTTATGAGGGCAAGTGAGGGCTCATTAGAAAGAGGAAAGAGTCCTCTTCAAGATGTCAAAAAATAATTTTCTTTATGACTGCTTGGAATTTGTTAGTGCAAACCTTGGGTTTATTTGGATTTTTTATGTACAAGGTCAATGGGACTAGAATGAAGGTTAGGATAATTTTATTAGGACTTAAAGAGTGGTCTCCAACCATAATTCATATCATCAATTCCATATCATCAAGAGTGTCATCATTCATGTTATTATCAAGTGTTTCATCATATGGACTTCAACAATGATTCATCATCAAGAGTAAGGACATCATCGCACATGACAAGAATTTTCCATCACAAACAATGCCATATTGACGTCAATGACAACCTTAACTAACAATCCCATATCTCGCATAATGTTTATATATTCAATTTTTGATTAAATTTAAAAGCATAAATATCTCCCCAAAAAAGATAAAATAACCAAAAGCGAGAGTTTTACCGAGGTCTCCATTGCATTGCTTCAAGAAGAGGGATATCTCGATCACTCTTAAAATCTACACCTACGTATGGTTAACCCTCAATCATGAGGATTTTCTCGACCCAACCATCTCCAAAACGTAGGAGTGTATCTAATTACTAGGCCACAATCTCCATGGTGAGCCATCATAACAAGGTCCCCATTTTTTTTTTATCATGTACTTTATGGTTTAATGGTCGTCATTTCTCTTTTAACATCTTAACATATTAAATAAACCGTTGTGTAACCAGCTCCAAAAATAGAAGAAATGAGCCACTTCGAGGGGGCAACTTCAATACATTACATAAATGAACAAATCTTGGATGATCCAATTTACAAAGCCTCTTTTCTATATATAGGAGTCCATGGGGCCATAATGTAATCCTAGTGGGCCACAATGCCTAGCCGACCTAACAATAATTTAAGGGCACAATAATAATAAAATGGGGGTTACAAGGGTACAATAATAACAATAAGGGGGTTACACTAACAACAATAAGGGACTATACTAGTAATATAGGGACCCAACATTCCCCTCTCCCTTAAAAAAAGTGTTGTCCTCAATACTTGAGTAGCTCGGGTGCTTCGTATAAAATTCTCATCCTCCCATGTAGAATCTTCGCTGGGTAAGTTCTTCCACTCGATGAGATACCTCGAAATTGATCGATTCCGTAGTTGTCGAGTTCCTGTTTCCCCGTGACCGCTTCGGTGTTCCAATATGATTTTTCCTTCCTCATCAAGTTCTGGTAATATTGTTTGAACTTGAATATTTTCACCGATAACCTTATTTAAGCATGAAACATGGAAAATTGGATGTACTCGTGAAGAAGCAGGAAGCTCCAATTCATATGCCATCGACCAATCTTTTGCAACACCTTGTAAGGACCATAGTACTTTGGCGATAATTTATTATCCTTATTTGCTTGCTTGAGGGACATTTGTTTATATGGTTGTAGTCGTCAAAATACCCAATCTCCTACATCAAAACTTCTCTCCCTGTGATGTGGATCTGCCTGTTGTTTCATTCGATTTTGTGCCAAATTCAAAGTTATCCTTTAAGAGTTGGAGAACTTTTGCCGATGCTCGATGTGATCTTCCACCGCTTGAACCTTCAAATTTTCCCTTAAAGAAGATGTGATGGATGGTGGATGATATCCATAAAGTGCCATAAATGGGTTCATTTTTGCTGTAGTATGGAGGGAAGTGTTATACCACCATTCACCGAGAGGTAACCACTTCACCCATTGTGCTTTCTTATCAGATACAAAACAACGAATATATCCTTCCAAAAATTTATTCACTATCTCTGTTTGACCATCGGATTGAGGATGATAAGATGAGCTATGAGCTAGTTGAGTACCCAAACACAAAAATAATTCCGTCCAAAATTTTCCTATAAAAATGGGATCTTTGTCACTTACAATAATCTTTGAGTTTCGATGTAGCTTTTGAATTGTTTCCATAAATTTAGTAGCAACTCTACTCACTTTAAATGGATGAGATAATGCACAAAAGTGTGCATAATTTGTAAGTCTATCAACTACCACCATGATGACACTCCTTCCTTCGGACTTAGGTAAACTTTTGATAAAATAAATTGAAATCTCCTCCCAACGTTGACATGGAATGGATAAAGGTTGTAGAAGACCCAGGGTCTTAATTGTCTCAACTTTATTTTTATGGAAAACCAAACATTCCGCCACAAAATTTTGAATATCAGATTTAAGGCCATCCCAAAAAAATTCTTTCTTCACCCTGTGGTAAGTTTTTAAAAATCACGAGTGTCCTCCTAAAGGAGAAGTGTGCAATTCCAAAAGAATCTTTTGTTTTAGTTGGGAATTCTTGCATATGTATAAGTGATCTTTGTACCATAAGGAATCATTTTTCCAACTAAATGTATCAGATGTACTAGGATTTTGCTACAAATTTTGAATGAGAGTCCACAATTCTTCGTCCTTCTTCCATTCATCCCTTGCTTCGGTTACCCAATCTACTTGGATAATTGAAATGACACAATGCTTCCACCTCTTCATCCTTTCTTGAGAGTGCATCTGCAACAAAATTTAGCTTCCCTTTTTTGTAGACGATTTCAAAGTCATAACCCAACATATTTGTGACCCATTTTTGTTTCTCTTATGAAGATAGTTCTTGTTCCAAAAAGTGTTTAAGACTCTCATGATCAGTTTTTACCTTGAAGTGTCTTCCCATTAGGTAAGGTCTCCATTTCTTTAGTGCATGTAGTATTGCCAGCATTTCCTTCTCATAATAGGCTTTTGTAAATAGTTTCCTTTGATTGAACAACTTTAAAAAACAATGGGTCTTCCTTCTTGCATTAAAACAACACCAATTCCATTTCTCGAGGCATCACATTCCATAATAAAGGTTTTTGTGAAGTCTGGCATAGCTAAGACTGGTGCTAGGCACATTGCCTATTTATGATGTTCAAAGGCCTTAGTTGCTTCAGGAGTCCATGAAAATGCATCTTTCTTCAACAATGTTGTTATAGGTGCTTCTATTCTCCCATAATTCTTAAAAAACTTGTGATAATACCCTGTTAACCCAAGAAATCTATGCAACTGCTTTATGGTTGTGGGGAATTTCCATTCCTTAATGGCTTTAATTTTGTTAGGGTCTACCTTAACACCCTCATGAGATACAATATGACCCAGATATTCCACCTCTTGTACTCCAAAGAAACATTTGGATGTTTTTGCATATAATTGTTTCTCATCCAATAGATTCAGTGCCCTGTCAACATATTGAACATGATCCTTCCAAGACCTGCTGTAGATTAGTATATCATCAAAAAATACTAGCACAAATTTTCTAAGGAAGGGTTTGAAAATGGAATTCATCAACCCTTTAAATGTAGAAGGTGCATTAGTAAGGCCAAAAGGCATGACCAAAAATTAATGACCCTCATGAGTTCGAAATGTTGTTTTCAGAATATCTTTAGTCTTCATTCTAATTTGATGATATCCTGAACGAAGATTTAACTTGGTAAAATAAATTGCTCCATGTAATTCATCCAATCATTCATCAATCATAGGAATGGGAAATTAATCTTTAATAGTGAGCTTATTGAGCTCCCTATAATCCCAACACATGCGCTATGATCCATATTTCTTGTGCACCAATACTACTGGAGTGGAGAAAGAACCTTGACTAGGTTGAATTATACTAGCCTCTAACATTTCTACAATCATACGTTCAATTTCGCTCTTTTGGACATAAGGATATCTATAAGGCCTGATGTTTGGAGGAACACTTCCTAGAATCAAATGAATAGCATGATCATGATCATGAATAGGTGGGAGTCCTTTGAGAGTATTAAACACCTTGGAATTATTGTTCGAGACTTTTTGGAGATCTAGAGAAATAGATGATTTTGATGTTGGAACTTCCAATGAGCATAATTGTGCAATTACACCCCATTGTTATTTCTTCAGAAGCTTTGTCATGACATTAGAGCTTATTATCTTTCATGGCTTCCCTGTGATACCCCATAATTTGATTTCCTTTCCTTTTGAAAAAAATTCAAGAAAATTTCTTCAAAATTAAAAGCTACTATCCCCAAATATTGTAACCATTGTACTCCTAGTACAATATGAACACCTCCCAATGGGATGAAAAGAATTTGAATATTTAACACATATTCCCCTATGGCTAGCTTGATATTATGGCATTTTCTAGAGAAATTTATTGTTCCTCCATTCGCAACCATCACTTGACATTCTGGTGCTGGGTAGAGGAAACAATTCAATTCCTTGGCTACCTTACAATGAATAAAATTATGGGTACTACCCAAATAAATCAACACTATTACCTTTTTCTCTTGATATGTCCTTCTATCTTGAGAGTTTGAGGAGTGTTAATTCCTGCCAATGCATTACATGATATGGTCAGACTCATTTCTTCTTCTTATATGGTTTCTTCCTGGTGTATATCCTATACTTTTGAAGTTTATTCTTCATTTTCTTCCTCCTCTTCACAATCTATGTAAAATAATTTCTTCTCATCGCACTTATGACCTTTAGTGTATTTTCTATCACAACCATAACAAAGCCCTTTTGTTCTTTTTTCTTCCAATTGTTGTGGAAGTATAATAGTAGCAACACTTCCATCTTTATAGATGTGAGTGGTAGGCTTCCTTGTCGCCATAATTTTACATTCAATTTTTCTTTCCAACCTGAATGCCTTCTCCAATGAATCAGGTTCCCAAACGTGGACTTCATGTTTGATGTTATCCTTTAAATTCCCTATGAAGACCTCAATCTTGTGTTCCTCTGGAATATCATTCACCCTTATATTCAATTTTTGGAAGTCCTCAATGTGCTCCGGCACTGAACCCTTTTGTCTGAGATTTATCAATTGGCTAAAGAAGGTGTTGCTCTTTGTATCCTCATAATATGCTATCATTTCCTCCATAAAAATTGACCAAGTGACAATTTTTTTACGAGAAAAAATCCATCGATACCATAAAATGTATTTTGTTATAAATGTAAAGTTTCAATATGTACCCTTTGTGTGTTTTCTACATTATTGAGATCAAAATATTGATCCATCTATAGTATCCATTTTACGGGATCCTTGCCATCAAACTTCCTCATATCCATCTTTGGAATATGGTGGTTCTTTCATCCAACATTAGAGTTTATGAAATCACGATTAACATTTATTTTGTTCTCATTATTAGTTTCCTCTACTATTTTTCGCCATTAGGAAACATTTCTTGTATCAACTTTCTCAAAACTTCCATGTCTGCTTTTAGATCATTCTTCATGTTTTCCATGTTGTCTTTCATTTTTTATTCCATGTAATTCATCTTAGCTTCCACACCTTTCTTCAAACCATCCATATTATTCTTTAAAACATCCATCTTTGCTTCCACGCCTTTCCTCAAAACTTCCATTTCATTTTTTGTTTCTCTTTGCGAGAGCGAAATTTGGTGCACTTACTCTTGTAATTTTGATAGATCATGTTAAAATTCTTCATCTTCATGAGTCATAGTAGTGTAATATGAGGGATTAATGGGTTTTGAATTCTTTTTAGGAGGAATTTTAGAACCCAATACTGAAATATATGCTCAATAGGCCCTTGGAATGACTTCAAACTGATTTTTTTTACACAATACTTATGCAATTCGGAAAAAAAATACACACATTTTTCTTTCTTTTGAGGAGCTCGATATTGAAATTGAATTATCTCTTTGATTTCGGATATTAAATAACTAAAATTTTATATGAAGGTAGCCCTCTGAATTATCTTTTGAATGCCATAGGTCTGACCTAATTTGGATTCTTGAAGGCAAAGTTGTGCCCAATCTCCTACAATGACCTAATTATGGACTGGTTCAGTAAAGTGAAATTGTATGACTTTCCACGTGTCACTGTTTCCTTCTTCGACTCTGAAATTGATTGAAAGGAAAAAAAAGCTCATGTACTTGTGGCCACTTTTTACATAATTCTAATCTAATTTTGAGAGAGAGATTTATGAATATTTTCCCACGATCACCTCTTTGACATGAAATTTGGGAGCCTGCACAAGACCTAAATTCCATAGACCATATCTCCGAAAATATTGCGTACAAATATCTAAACTTTTGCGACGATGTTCCTCAGGATTTCGGCTTTGCACTAAAAAACTTTCATCTTCTAAACCTTTGTAGAAAAAAAATTATAGCGAAAATGGCACGATGACCTGTTTGGAGCAATGAAACCCTAGAATCCAAAGCTACCAAATGTTGTGAAATGAACTCCAAAAATAGAAGAAAATAAATATCAATGCCTTAGAAATAAGCCACTGCAAGGGGGAAACCTCCAATACATTACATGAATGAATAATTCTTGGATGATACAAATGACAAAACATCCTTTCTATATATAGGAGTCCATGGGGTGACAATGTAATCCTATTGGGGCCACAATGTAATCCTAGTTGACCTAACAATAATAATTGAAGGGCACAATAATAAAAATATGGGAGTTACGGGGGTACAACAATAACAATAAGCGAGTTACACTAACAATAATAAGGGACTGTACTAGTGATATAGGGACCTAACACTATCAACTAAAAGGAAAGTGTATTCATGTTCCTTCCTAGTTGTTATTAAACCCCCATAAATTCCATGGAAATTATTTCGAGGGGATGAGTGGGTATAGTTAAGGGATGATATAGACCATGTTTCCTATTACTAGACTTTTTGGTACACCAAAGCATGCATATTATTATGAACATAGATATCTCTTCTTGCATCTTGGGCCAATACACATACATCTACAAGTGGGACACTTACTTCCCTACACCAAAGTGCCCTGAAACCTTCGATGTGTGAGCCTCTTTAATAGGTTGCAATTTATCACCTTTTAGGAAAAAATAGCTTATCAAGCCTATAGGGTAAATTTTCCTAGAGATGGTATTCAACCGTAATAGCAGCATTGTGCACATGAATTTAGATCCACAACTATTGAAACATGTCCTTTAATTCCCGATCCTTTGAATATTCCTCTTTGTATGCGTCATCGGTGAAAGGATCCATGTGAATCATAGTTCCCAAAGTTGTCACCTTGTATGTGGGTAGCATTGAAATCATGTCAAAAAAAATTCTTGTGTTTCCTTTCTTATTCTTGATCATTAAATGAAAATGTTATAGAAACCCCATCCATTGATGATGCTTGGTCTTCTATAGCTTACTCTGAGACTACATTTACTATAGTAGTTGGTGATTTATTTTTGTTAGGTCCCTATATTACTAGTTTAGTCACTTATTTTTATTAGTGTAGCCCCCTTACTATTATTTTTGTACCCCTGCAACCCCAATATTGTTATTATTGTGCCCTTATATTATTATTGTTAGGTGGGCTAGGATTATATTATGGCCCCATGGACTCCTATATATAGAAGGAGGTTTTGGTCATTTGTATCATCCAAGAATTGTTCATTTATGTAATGTATTGGAGGTTTCCCCCTCGAAGTGGCTGATTTCTAAGGCATTGATCTCTCTTTTATTCTATTTCTGGAGCTAGTTTCATAACATTTGGTATCATAGATTTGGATTCTAGGGTTTCGCTACTCCAAACAGGTCATTGTGACATTTTTTCTATAAAATTTTTTCTACAAAGGTTCAGAAGCTGAAATGTTTATAGAGAGAATCTGAAATCCTGAGGAACATCGTGGAAAAATTTTAGAACATGATTCACAATTTTTTCGGAGATATAATTTGTGCAAGTTAGGGATTTATGTAGAATCCTGAATTTGACCTAAACAGGTCATCATAGAATTTTCGCTATAAATTATTTTCTACGATGGTTCAAAAGCTGAAATGTTTACAAAGAGAAGCCGCAATCCTGAGGAATGTCATGGAAATTTTTTGGAGCTTGATTCACAATATTTTTGGTGATAGGGTGTGTGGAGGTTAGGGATTTTTTAGGCTCCCGAATTTCATCTCAAAGAGGTGACCATGGGAAAATCATCATAACTCTCTCTGAGCATTGGATTGAAATTCTGTAAAAAGTTATCGCAACTACATGGAATGTAGCTTCCTCTCTATCAATTTAGAGTTGAATCAAGAAACAGTGACACGTGGCACGATGTACAATGTCACTCTACTGAACCAGTCCATAATTAGGTCATTGTGTGAGATTGGGAATAACTTTTTCTTGAAGAATCCAAATAAGGTAAGACCTATGGAAAGTTAAAGAAGCTTTAGAGGGCTACTACAGGGCTAAATTTCAAATATTGAAGATATGAATAACATGGATAATTCAATTTCAATATCAAGCTCCTAAAAATCAATAAAACGATGTGTATTTTTTTCGAATTGCATCATTCTTGTGTGAAAAATTAGTTTGAATTGATTCCAAGGGAATATTGTAGAATAGATATCATTATTCGGTTATAAAATGCCCCCTCAAAAGAATTCAATGCCCATTAATCCTTTACAAGGCTCTACTATGACTCATGAAGACAAAGAATTGCAACATGAAATATCAAAATTACAAGATCAAGTGCACCAAATTTCGCTCTCGCAAAGAACAACAAAAAATGAAATGGAATTTTTGAAGAAAGGTGTGTAAGCTAAGATGGATGGTGTGAAGAAAGGCATGGAAGCTAAGATGGATGACATGGAAATTGGCATGGAAGCTAAGATGGATGACATGACAGACAACATGGAAAACATGAAAGACAACATGTAAAACATGAAGAATGATCTAAATGCACAGATAGAAGGTTTGACAAAGTTGATACAAGAAATGTTTCCTAATGTTGAAAAATATAGTAGAGGAAACTAATGCTGAGAACAAAATAAATGTTAATCGTGATTTCATAAACTCTAATGTTGGATGGAAGAACCACTATATTCCAAAGATGGATATGAGGAAGTTTGATGTCAAGGATCCTGTAACATGGATACTACAGATGGAGCAATTTTTTGATCTCAATAATGTGAAAAACACAAAAAAGCTACGCATTGCAACCTTACATTTAGAAGAAAATACATTTGTATGGTATAGATGGATTTGCTCCCTCCTGTAACCGCAATGATATCATTTTTATGAGGTATCTGCTCTATGGTCTATGTTATAATGTATTTTCAACTTTGGTACCACCGTTACTATGGTTTTTTTTTCCCTCATACAGCGCCTCGATGCCAATCTGTTACTGGGCTCTGGCTGCTTTGATGAGCCAGTATGTGATACACGACTTGATGCTATGGATCTTAATCTGCTGTATTGTTATCCTATGCCTGATCGGGAATTTCCTTTCTCCATCCGAGACTGGCTATCTCCCCCTCAGCCGCTCTTGTAACTGGATGTTGGACTGTTTTGACCATGATTAATTCCAAAACAACGATTTTTCTCCTGTTGAAAAATAGATGGATTTGCTCCCTGTTGAAGCCTCGAAAATCGCTGCTACAACATTGGGGGATAACCACCCGGTCCGGACCTTAATGCAGCTCCTTTTCCGTTTATGATAGTGGCTCCGACTGGTTTAACTAGGTCCAGTTACCTTCTCCCTATCGCTATTGGTTTACGATATATCATTAACTACCAATAGACAGGGATATCAGATCAATTCTTCTTGCTGATCAGGCAACAGAATGACCCTTAAGCTGATTTGGGTTCAGCCAAACCATAACTAAGATTTTGCCTCTTTGAGAAGAGGACTTAAAAGAATGTAAATTTAATCTAATTGCAAACTTATTCTATAATGCAAGCAAAAAGAAACTAATCTAAATCCTATCTCAATCAGGTAGATGAAAATCTAAACCAATTAAGAGCAAGATAATTAAGTGATGAGAATTAAAATATGTCTGGCTTTTTAATTAATGTCAAACTAACGAAGAAATTCAATTAGCTCACATTTGTGAGTACCAAAACACATTCTATTGAGACCATTTGACTAAAATAATAAATCAACAACACTCCGGAAGAAATTCACAAAAATTGATATCAATTATCATATCAGTCAAACTAATAATTAAACAATAACATGTGGAAGAAATTCACAACACATTAATATTTAATAAATCAGTGTTATAAGACATATTTCTGAGAAATGGTTACTCAGAAATCAGATTTTAATTCATAAGAGCAGAGATACATAACAATTTGAGACAAATTATCCATATCAACAGAAATGCCAAAACATGAATAAAATGAAACAACAATTTTATTAACGTAAAAATGAAACTGGTATTTGATACAGAAATGCCAAAAATACCAGTTAATTGAATCTGCTTCTCTGATCCTGGTCTCTAACAGTACTTTACATTACTTGAATTTCTGCTTTCAGGACTAGAGCTGCAGAAATGCAAACTCTGCCCATCATGCATAATACAAGACATAAAGCATAAACCCTCAATAATGCTCAGATCTGAAACTTTCTCTCCTCCCCATCTACAATTCTAAATTCCTATTACAGAAATGCTTCTAGAAGTCTGGAATTGCAGAGGAGAGCAGCCCCTTTTACATTTTGCAATCTGCAATTTATAATCTTCCCAAAACTATTTTTAGAAGAGAGTTTGTTTGAAGAAAAATCTTCCCAATCCAACTTTAATTGTTCAAAAATTCCAATATTTAATTGTTGGAGTCTTCTCATTGATTGAAATCTTTTTCCTCAATATCTCTTCTACTGTTTTTCCTGCAAAAAGAAATTAAAAATCATTTAAGAAGCAAAAATAAAATCCAAATATTATTTCTATCATTAAAGCAAATCCAATCAAATTCTATTTAAATAAATAAAAATGAAATTTGAGCTTCTTATTGATACTCATAATGATTTTAATTAATCAAGGATATTATTGATGCATGAATCTGCAATTAGAAGAGGCTGGACAAATGAAAATGAAGAAAACAAAACTCGGAAAATTGATTTTATTTTTAGAAATTCGGAGCTTGATTTTCTGCCTGATTTTTGACCCAATAAATGATCAAATCTGTTATTGAAACCTCCTCAGAAATGTTCTCCTTGATTTTCTCTTTCCAATGAGCCGTCCTGGGCCTCATTTGGCCAAGTAAAACTCAATTTATGAGCTTCCAAAGTTGATAAGTCAAATCTGATATAAATCTAGAAATTCAGTTGCTCCTCTTGACTCAATCGGATCGGAAGATTTGAACATTGACTTAATCGCATCGGAAGATTTGAACATTGACCTCATCGCATCGCATAAGTTCAATGTGACTCAATCGGATCGGAAGTAATGAGCTCAATCGCATCGGAGCTGACAAGCTTAATCGGATCGGAGGTAATGAACTCAATCGCATCGGGGCTGACAAGCTTAATCGGATCGGAGGTAATGAACTCAATCGCATCGGGAAAAATCATTGCATCGGGGTTTTTAAAAGGATGTTCGCATGAATATTTCCGATGCGATGTGTTTTATGCAAAAATTTAATTTAATTTTTTGTTTTTTTTTTTTTATATATTTGTTTTTAATATAAAATTTTAATTAAATTAATTATATTTAATATAATAATTAATTTAATTAATTCAAAATTTTATGTTAAAAAATAATTTTTTGTTTTTTATTTTAGATATGTTAAATTAGACTACGAATTTATCTAAAATTATGATTTACCTAAAACAACCATTTTGACATTTTGGAATTTTTTTCGAGATTAGTAATTTATTTGAAAATTGGAAAATTGGAATAAATGACTGAAATCCCGATGCTTTATGATTTGGCTGTATAAGTAAAAATAAAAATTGTTAGTAATAACTAACTAGGGGTTAATATTTAAACTAAATGCATTATTTAACTAATTTAATTACAAAAACGGAATATTGTACATTTTACGCATTTTTAACCTAAGCGACATAATTGATTAGACTTCAAAGGAGTGCCATTTACAAACCGGTTAACCAAATGAGGTGAAAAAAGCATCAACAGGAAGCTTATTTCATCCAAGCAATCAAAACAAAAATCTAAAGAAGATGAAAAATTAATAAAATCATGAGGTAATTAACTTAATAAAAATCTAGAAGGTATTTAGCCAAAAATTTTATAGAAAGAGTCCCTATTATTTGAAGTGAACAAGTCAAAAATGAGGGGGTTGTGTTTTACCACAACAATTGGTGACACGCGGGAAAATAACCAGTTATCTCTGTTTGATATGAATGAATTTTTTCTAAAATTAAAGTAAAAATAATTAAAGAAGTTCTGGAAATTCAGTTGCTCCTCGTGACTCAATCGGATCGGAAGTTTTGAACATTGACTTATTAAATGGAAGATTGGGCATGGCCTCATCGCATCGCATAAGTTCAATGTGACTCAATCGGATCGAGTAATGAGCTCAATCGCATCGGGAGTCGACAAGCTTAATCGGATCGGAGGTAATGAGCTCAATCGCATCGGATGAAACTAATGAGCCTTAATCGCATAGGAAAAATCATTGCATCGGGGTTTTTTTTTTTAAAGGATGCTGTATGAGATATTTGGAAGTCTTGATTATGATTTTATAAAAATTTAAATTTAAATTTATTTGTTTTTGTATATTTGTTTTTAATATAAAATTATAGTTAATTAAATCCGTAGTAGTGTAAATAAGTCATTCAGGTCAGTTCCATAAATGTGTTAAAAATTATTTTTGTTTACTATGATCTTATTTTGCAGAATGTTCATTAGACTCTTGAAAAAATGATGATTTACCTAAAACATCCATTTTGACAATTTGGATTTTTTCGAGATTAATAATTTATTTGAAAATTGGAAAATTGGAATAAATGACTGAAATCCCGATGCTTTATGATTTGGCCGTATAAGTAAAAATAAAAATTGTTAGTAATAATTAATCTAGGAGTTAGTATTTAAACTAAATGCATTATTAAAATCCGCATTTTTTAACCCAAGCGACATAATTGATTAGACTTCAAAGGAGTGCTATTTACAAACCAGTTGACCAAATGAGACGAAACAAGCGTCAACAGGAAGCTTATAAAAAAACGATTTCAACCAAGCAATCAAAACAAGAATCTAAAGAAAATGAAAAATTAACAAAATCCTAAGATAATTGACTTAATAAAATCATAAAAGGTGTTTAGATAAAAAATTTATATAAAGGGTCCCCATTATTTGATGTGAACAAGTTAAAAATGGGGGGTTGTTGTACCGTACAACAATTGGCGATTCACTGGAAGAAACAGTTATCTCTGTTTGATAAAAATGAAATTTTCCTAAAATTAAAGTAAAAATAATTAAAGAAGAGAAAATTATTTTTTGGAATGTTTGACTAGGTTCATTAATCTGCATAAAAGCAACAATCATCTTACGGTAATTTTCTTGAAATTCCTCATAAATTAAAATATTTCATAACTCTATATCAATCCTTAATTAGTTGTAAAGATAAAGTAGAGGTCACTTTACAGCTTAGCTTTTAAAATGTACTCATTTTTCAAAGGTAGAGCCACTCCTGCCAGCAAAGATCTATAGTCTCGACAGGGTTACCTTTTAATCATCAATGATTCAGAATCCCATCTATTTAAGAATTATTGACCTAGAGATAAATCCATTTATATATGTTTATTTTTTTATTATTTTTTAAAATTCTTAAAAGCCATTGTCCTGGTTTGGCAGCCAGATAGTTGACAATGCCATTCACTGGTTATAATTGGATTGAACAAGCTAGCTCGTGATGAGACCCCTTGTCTTACAATTGTTTGCAATTATAAGCCATTACCCTGGTTTGTTTAGCAGTGTTGGTAATGTCAGCCTATTTTTCCCCTATGATCATTGTAAGCAAGCTCATGATGAGACCTCTTATCTTTTAAGTTTTAAATATATTTTTGGATTACACTCTAGAAAAATAAAACTCTTTTTAAATAGGGAGAATCATTAATTCTTTAAGAGTTCAGAATGACAATTTCAGAGTTAAAAGTGCTTTGCTGTAAAGTGTCTTTACTTGGTTAAAAATAAATTTTCTTGACTGATAATAGAATTTTGAAAGATCTTAATAAAGTATTGAAATCTCAAAATAATTACAATTTTGATGAAAAAGAAATTTCTCAGATTTCACGATACTTCGTCAAATTTTCTTGTTTTGTAATCTCTTCCTTAAGTATGTCTACCTTTATAATAAGAAAAACAAATTTTGCTAAGAGATTTTAAGAAAAAGCTAATAGGAGACTATTAACAATTTTTCCCATGTATGCCAACCATTGTTAAGTAACAAGAAGGACTTCCATATAAATCATGACAAAGTCACCAAAAACTGAAAACCAAAGGAAAAGAATTCTTAAACTAAAGTGAGAAAAGAAATCAGCAAACAAAATTAAAATGAAGCAAAAAGTGGAAAAGAAAAATCCAAGCTTTGAAATACAAACTCTAACAAAAAAATGCTTATATCAATGTCTCAACAACATGAAGTAAAATAAAATAATCATGTAATCATTTCTTCTTATGTCGAGATCCATAAAACTTATACCTTGCAAGGTTGTAAATGCTTTAGGTTTCAGATAGCGGTGATGATAAAATTCAGCCACAATGAAAAATTTCTGTTTGATGTCAATCTTGTCGTTTTCAAAGCATTATCTTAATCATTTTCTAATAAAAGAAATGCTTTAAAGAAATATATTAAAGGTTCAGAAACTTCCTAGTGTAGCTGTTTCAATGAAGACTATCGTTGCTTCTTGAAAATAAAACCGGGAAAAGAGCATACGGCTTCCAAAATATGATTTGGCAGATGATGGAAAGCTTTTATGAAGAGCTGCAAAACAGATTCAAATATTAAAACAAAACTGAAACTAAAGTAATGAAATGGAAATTATTGAAAGTGGGACATGAATCTTACCATTGGATGATTGCATTTGATCTTACCTGAAGGTATCAATTTCTCCAATACTAGCTGACTTCTTCTTTTAGTTTGACATTAAAAATATGAAGAAGGAAAACTAACCAAAATCCTATAACCCAAAATCATTATTTATTTTATTTAATTTAAAGCAAGCAGTAAAATGTAAAAACGAAATGCTTTGTGTTCAAGGGAATTGAAATTAAAACAATTGCGATAGCAGCGATGCGATTTTTATAATAATCGGTGATGAGAATGATAAGCGATGAACAATCGGCAAATAATGAAAAGCGATGAGCAATGAGCATTCAATGATTAATAAAAATCGATAGCGATAAGCAATTGGTGATGAATTATTGCATCACAATTTTTAAAATGAGCATACAAGGATGTATTCAATTTTCCTCCCGATTTGCGATTTGCGATTAGACTTGTTGCATCGGAGGTCTTTCAAAATTAATCCTTGACTAATTTAATAATTTGCGATTGCAATTTGAACTTCATCGCATCGGAGTTTTTGCAGATGGATATGTCAAAATGAGGTCTCTCCGATTTGCAATTGCCGATTGGGTTGATCGCATCGGAACTTTTGAAATGAACGAATCAACTGTCATAGGACTCTGTCGAAATGCGATTGCGATTAGACTTTATCGCATGGGAAATTTTTAAAAGTTGACCTTTTAATCAATTGTGATATGACTTTACCAATTCGCAATTGCGATCAATTTTTTATCGCATCGGAGTTTTTTGAATGGAAGAATTAACCTTATGCCTAATACGATATGTGCGTTTGTGATTTGACTTATCGCATCGGAACTTTTATGATGAAAAAACAAACTTTTAAATTTATTCCAATGCAATATGCGATTTGGTAAAGATTGTATGAGGTAAGACATCGGAAGACTCACATCAAAAAATATGAAAATCAAATTGAAACATCTCTAATATGAATCTTGCGATATTGTTTTAAATTTCAATTGGGTTTTCTAAATGAATGAATGAAAGCAAAGTTAAAGAATGCTTTCAAATTCTAATGAATCACAAAATAAAATTTCCCTGAACTTGTTGCGAACTTGAAATGGATTTGCTGCTTACTTCAAGTTTTTAAAACAAATGAAAACCTGCAAATAAAACAGAACAAGAATTAAAAATAAACTAAGTAAAAGAGAAACTAATAATAGATGAAAATGAACTTGTAAATGCGTACCTGGAAGGAAATTGTCTGTAGATTTACCTTATGAATCTTCCAATTCTTCCTTCGATTTATCAAAATTCTAACTTTGTTCAAACTCATCTATTATTTATTCTAAATCGGAGTGTGCAATCATCCTAAATAAAATTTGTTTAGTCATGTTCAGGAAATATGAAACTCATAAAATTCACCAGAAATAAATATGAAAATAGGCTTCCCTTTGAATTGCAACAACAATTTATTATCTCTGCTTATTCTGAATAACTTGAGAAGAATCCATATTGTTATTGTGACTGTTCAATAATGTCTTTAGTGAATGAATATATTGCAGCATCAAATAATAAACTAAAGATTATAATGGGATAAAGCCACTAATTGTAGAAAAATATCAAAACAGATTTGAATGTGTGCACTCAGCAAAATTGACATCCTTAAGGTCAGCTTTAGCAAATTCCGAGGAAGATAATATGAACTTCATATGATTATCATGAAAGGTTAGACTGAATACTAATGATTGAGTCGGAATTAAGCTTATCATAGACAGTCATACATTTCATGGGATAATGAGATCATGAAGCTCTTACATTTTCAACCTTTATCATATAAATTCCAAAAGAAAATCTTAGAAGGAAATCTCGAAATGAAGAAAGTGGCTTTGAGGCAATCGATGCCAAGTGCAACCTCAATTGAATTTAATCAAGACATTATTCAAAATAAGCAGAGTAGAGGTATTGATGCAAGAAATTTAAAAAGGAAAGCAAGAATTAAAACTTTCCGATAAGGAGAAAATGTTTCAGTGAACATGCATGAGAAGGCTGATTGCTTTGTTTTATTTTTTAATCTACAAAACTGTTAAAACAAATTAACTATACAAAACAAACAAACTAAATTAATTCTACTCCTATTCTAACCATATACATGAAAATGACTAGGTATAGTCATATTTCCAGTGTAGCCATTTTCTCATTTTAATTGCTAAATGTATGTACAGTTCAAATGTTGGTAATAAAAATACAAATCTAACTAAACTGAGGAAAATAAATCTAAAATCAGAATGTACAGTTATTGTTAGCAACTTAATTAAAATCTCTTTCTCTTGAAATTTCCTTTCTAATTGAATACCAATTGGATCATAGAAATCTGGATGGATTTCTATTAAAAATTGGAAAATGTTCAAAGGAAGAGATAACAGGCCAAATTGTGAAGATGAGCTTTTAAATTCACAAGCCTGGAAAGAATTGTTAGTATTATGTACAAATGTTAAATTATTAACAATCTCCTTTGAGAGAAAAATTTCCAAATATTTTTCAAATGAATTAATGAAAAATGGATGGAAATCTTTCAAATGAAATGGAAAATTATTAATTGAATTGAATTGTTGGCGAGATTGCAAAAATACATTCTCTTGTCGACATTGCCTTTGAAAAAATAGAAGCTTTTGATGAAACATTAGCATTGATTGAAATTGAAATATTAATATCTTTTGATGCTCATGATTATAATATGAAACTTCAATTTCCCAATCGGGCAATGCATCAATTGAGTGTTTGATAGTAAGGTGTTCAATATGCCAGCGAAAAGTGTGAAAATTTTGCAAAATAAAATCAAAAAATAAATCTAATTTTAAACAAAATAACTGTGAAAGAAAAACTAAAATGAAATCACTATTTTTACAACTAATGTTACAACACAATTGGGATCGTTTTGAAATAATTTCATTTTCACAAGGATTGGCCAGAATTATGGAATTTGAGTAATTTTGAATTCCAACTTTTGAATTAGAAAATGAATTATGATTATGAGTAGGAATGAGAGCTTGATCACGATACGAATCATAAATTGGAAAGTTTTCCCAAATAATGAAATCATGAAGATAATTTGCTGCTCTAAAATGATGATTGGTTGGGATAATTTCTAAATTGAAGCGTTCTTCATTCTCAGATGTTATTTGAATTTTATCATGAGGATTCTTTTGAGAAAAATTGAAATCAACATCCTCAATATCAGAGCAATCATCATAAATGACCTCACAAGATTCTCTAGAATTCCCTTCAATCTCATCCAATATATCCAAACAAGGAGGAACAAGAATTTCATGTTCATTAATGGAAAAAGAATGATCGTTAATTGCTTCTCTATCTTGATAAAAACTTAATAGTAATTCATTTAGATCAGCCTCTGTATTTTCTGAAATATCATTAATATCAAGAGGGGAAAAATTACCATTATTAAAAATATCTGGATAAAGGGAAAAATGTGAACCTGAAACAATGCATTTAAAACTGTCTCTGTTTGAGAACTCTTGTGCATTATGCTCATTGTAAATATCAGATTCTAAATCATTCCTTTGTATGCTCATGCTTGCTTGAAGAAGGCTGCTTTGCTGCTGTGATTTCGGCATTTGCTCATCATGGAGGAATTCAGAAATTAGTACAGCAGTTTGTATTTTATTATTTACTTCGATTGCTGCTTGTACTTGTTGATTTGCGATCTGATTTTCTGAATTGACCGCAGAGTAATTTTCAGATACCAAAGAAGTTTTTTCTCCAAAATTGCTGTTGTTGTCTTCTTGCATTTGATTAGAAATATTTTCCAAGCTTTGTGAAACCACTTTATCACAATTTATTTGCACATCTAAATTGGGATTCTCATTTATATTGTAATGGGATGGAACAAAGCTTGAATTAATTTCATATGGATTGGGAATGGGTGGAAGAGAACAAATATATTCAAACCAATCTAATGATTCTTCTTCCGTAGTTTTATCTTCATCTTTAAATCTTAAGCAATTTAAATGAAATCGAATATTAAAATCATTAACAGACTCATTTTCAAACCTTCGTAAATATTCAATTTCTTCACATACCTGTTCATAATCATAGCCGTCAAATTTACAAATGAAAATTGTAACAAATTGATCCCAGCTGTGGATTGAAGCAACTGGAAGAGTTCTACACCAGCTTCTGGCTTTTGCCGCAAATGTGAGAGTAAAAATTCTGCATAAAATGCCTTCATCAATCCATTGAAAATCATAATTTGAAACATTTTGAATAAATTGAAAGACATGATTAAAAGCAGAAGAATTTTTCTTACCATCAAACTTTACCTGAGACAAGAGTCTTACCACTTTGGGTGGAGTATTGGAAGATGCACGTCCATGTATACAACTCCAAATTGGAAGTTTTAAAGGAGCCATTGTAATAAAAATGAAATGTTAGAATTCAAAGACTCCAAAGTAAAACAAATCTCGGCCCTCCTTCTAGCGCCAAAAATGTTGAAGCCTCGAAAATCGCTGCTACAACATTGGGGGATAACCACCCGGTCCGGACCTTAATACAGCTCCTTTTCCGTTTATGATAGTGGCTCCGACTGGTTTAACTAGGTCCAGTTACCTTTTCCCTATCGCTATTGGTTTATGATGTTTCCTTAAATACCAATAGAAAGGGATATAAGATCAATTCTTCTTGCTGATCAGGCAAGAGAATGACCCTTAAGCTGATTTGGGTTCAGCCAAACCACAACTAAGATTTTTCCTCTTTGAGAAGAGGACTTAAAAGAATGTAAATTTAATCTAATTGCAAACTTATTCTATAATGCAAGAAAAAAGAAACTAATCTAAATCCTATCTCAATCAGGTAGATGAAAATCTAACCCAATTAAGAGCAAGATAATTAAGTGATGAGAATTAAAATATGTTCGGCTTTTAATTAATGTCAAACTAACGAAGAAATTCAATTAGCTCACATTTGTGAGTACCAAAACACATTCTATTGAGACCATTTGACTAAAATAATAAATCAACAACACTCCGGAAGAAATTCACAAAAATTGATATCGATTATCATATCAGTCAAACTAATAATTAAACGATAACATGTGGAAGAAATTCACAACACATTACTATTTAATAAATCAATGTTATAAGACAGATTTCTGAGTAATGGTTACTCAGAAATCAGAGTTTAATTCATAAGAGCAGAGATATATAACAATTTGAGACAAATTATCCATATTAACAGAAATGCCAAAACATGAATAAAATAAAACAACAATTTTATTAACATAAAAATGAAACGGGTATTTGATACAGAAATGCCAAAAATACCAGTTAATTGAATCTGCTTCTCTGATCCTGGTCGCTAACAGTACTTTACATTACTTGAATTTCTGCTTTCAGGACTAGAGCTGCAGAAATGCAAACTCTGCCCATCATGCATAATACAAGACATAAAGCATAAACCCTCAATAATGTTCAGATCTGAAACTTTCTCTCCTCCCCATCTACAACTCTAAATTCCTATAACAGAAATGCTTTTAGAAGTCTGGAATTGCAGAGGAGAGCAACCCTCTTTACATTTTGCAATCTGCAATTTATAATCTTCCCAAAACTATTTTTAGAAGAGAGTTTGTTTGAAGAAAAATCTGCCCAATCCAACTTTAATTGCTCAAAAATTCTAATCTTTAATTGCTGGAGTCTTCTCATTGATTGAAATCTTTTTCCTGAATATCTCTTCTATTGTTTTTCCTGCAAAAAGAAATTAAAAATCATTTAAGAAGCAAAAATAAAATCCAAATATTATTTCTATCATTAAAACAAATCCAATCAAATTCTATTTAAATAAATAAAAATGAAATTTGAGCTTCTTATTGATACTCATAATGATTTTAATTAATCAAGGATATTATTGATGCATGAATCTTCAATTAGAAGAGGCTGGACAAATGAAAATGAA